>PVJS01009945.1:0-49157 GCA_004027185.1 Glis glis
CCCTGTCTCTCTCTCTCTCTCTCTCTCTCTCCCTGTCTCTCTCTCTCTCTCTCTCTCTCTCCCTGTCTCTCTCTCTCTACCTAGTGAGGCCCTCCGCAACTTCGTGAGACCCGGTTTCAAAATAAAGTATAAAAAAATAGAGCCGGGGGTGTAGCGCGGAGGTAGAACGCCCCTGGGTTCAATCCCCGGTACCGCAAAAAAAAAAGAAGGTAATCTGTTTATAATACAAAATTGTGTGTGTGTGTGTGTGTGTGTGTGTGTGTGTGTGTGTGTGTTTTCAGAAGAAGGTGAGCTATGGAAGACTGCATTTTCCAAAAATGACTGGGACAGTGCTCTCGGTTCCTCATGCTACTACAGGGCCTTGTTGTCTCCCATCAAGAGATGGCATCTCCATCCCTTTCCTTGAATCGAGACAGGACTGCACGATGAACAGTGCACCAGGACGATGCATTGTGACTGCTGAAGCTCAGTCACAGAAAGTGACACAGTTCTGCACCCGCCCCCACGTGCTTCTGTAGAACCCAGAGCTTCCCAGTAAGCAGCGTGGCCATCCCGGAGCCACCATGCTGGAGAGTCCACGTGGAGAGCCACATAGAGAGAGAGAGACAGTCACCCAGGAAGCCCCAGTCAACGTGGCGCACGCTTGTCATCCCAGTACTTGGGAGGCGGAGACCGGAGGATCCAGGTTCGTGGCCAGCCTCAGCTACTTAGTGAGGCTCTCTGCAACTTCGTGAGACCCGTTTTCAAAATAAAGTATAAAAATAGGGCTGGGGGTATAGCTCAGAGGTAGAACGCCCCTGGGTTCAATCCCTGTTACCTCAAAATATATATATATACCAGAAATACAAATGCGCTTTACTTTTTTTTTTTTTTTGGCAGTACTAGGGATTGAACCCAGGGGCATTCTACCTCTGAGCTACACCCCCAGCCCTATTTTTCATTCTTTAGTTTGAAACAGGGTCTCACTAAGTTGCGGAGGGCCTCACAAGTTGCTGAGGCTGGCCGGGAACAGGGATCCTCCGGTCTCAGCCTCCCAAGTACTGGGATTACAAGCATGCACCACTCTCGGGGCCTGCCCGGGAGTGGTACGGATGCTGACGGGAAAGCACACGTCGACGGCCTGAAAAACCATACCTCGGACCGGGAGACATGTCTGGCACAATCTCGTTTATTAGAAAGCCAAATCCCTCTTTTATAGTAGAGGCCATACAGGAAACTCGCAAGCAGTAGGGTGTGACCCAATGGCACGCGACGGGTCGGGTCACCAAGCCCCCCTGTAACCTATCATAGATAGAGGCACCTGTCGTCTGTGAGCACGGAAGGAGGTAACTGCCTATCATAGCCCTCCTGAGGCCAGGTGGGGCTATCTGCGGGACCTCCCTCCGAGGGGTCCGCCAGCGCCATCTTTGCCATTGATATGCTGAATCACTGCCACGTGGAAGAGGCCCGGTACTCGGTTCTCTAGAGCAGGCTTCTGCTAGTCCACCAGGCCCTTTCATGGCACCAGGTGGAGGGCCCAGCACGCCACCATGCCCAGCACAAATGGGCTTTTCAAATAATGCCAGCCAGAGTTATGATCTGGCTGGAGCTACTTGAAAGACCCAAGTGTGAACCACCCAGCTGAGCCAAACCAACCCCATGACCATAAGCAGCAGGAATGAGCAGTTGTCATTCAGCTGATACCTGTCTGGGGTGGTTCATCACATTGCAAAGATGGCCAGAATAATGATGCACAGGGCTTTACGTGGCCTCCACCCTACAAACATCTCTGGAGGCCCCTGAACCATCCCCCTCCTCACTCATCCTACTGTAGTTCAATGGCCTCCCTAAGTTTTTTGGGAGGGGCAGTTATTGAGGATTAAACCTAGGGGTGTTCTACCTCTGAGCTATATCCCCAGCCCTATTTTATTTTTTATTTTGAAACAGGGTCTCTCTAAGTTACTGAGGCTGGCCTCGAACCTGTGATTCTCCTGTCTCAGCCTCCAAAGTACTAGGAGTACAGGCATGTGCCACCACACCCAACTCTGTAAATTTTTTTTAACATACTAAGTTCCCTCCTCCCGCAGGCCTACACATGCTGAGTTCCCTCTGCCTGTAATATTCCCCCCCCAACTTTGTCAAGTTACCTTTCTCTAGCTACCTCCTACTCAGCCAGATTTCACATTCTCAAAGAAGTTCCCCCAGACCTGGCCAGCGACACTGGGCATGGACCGTGTGCACCTTTCCTTTGTGGGACTCATCACGGTTGTCGTTCTACGTTTATCCCTGTGACTATTCACTTAATATCTTCCCCAATGCTAGACTGCAATGAAGCCACAGAAAGGGTCTCTTCAGCTCATTGTTCTATGCCCAGCAATCAGCACGGAGACCAGCTCCCTCTAGACGCTCAGCGAACACTCTTTGGAAAGAAATGAAAAGCAAGGAATAAAATTTTCTGACCCCCCATTTCCCCAACAGCAAGAATATAACACGGTAATAGTAATTGATAGCATAGTGTGATGGTTATAAAGAGTAAATAAATGGTAACATGATATATATAGAGGTTCGGAATAACCCAGTGGATACTTAATAAATGTCAGTTCCCTTCCCACTTCTCTGGCACTAAGAAAGCTAGGTAGTCAGGTCGACCAGTTGGCCTGTTGCACTGGGGGGGGGGACAAGATGAACTATAAGCTGGGCGTGGTGGTGCATGCTTGTAATCTCAGTACTTGGGAGGCTGAGACTGGAGGATCCGGGTTTGCAGCCAGCCTCAGCTACTTAGGCCCTCTGCAACTCAGTGAGACCCTGTTTCAAAGTAAAGAATAAAAAATAGGGCTGGGGGGTGTAGCTCAGAGGTAGAATGCCCCCTGGTTTCAATCCCCAGTACCACCAAAAAAAAAAACAAGAGAAGAAAAAAAAAACAAGAGAATAAAAAACTATAGAGAAGGTTCTATTTTACTATTTTACTTCCCTCCATCCTTTCCCTTAATCTAATCATGATGCTGCCTCCCTAAAACTCTTGCCAACCATCATTCATTCTCAAGCCTTTTCCCAAACCCCACCTGGAAACTCCTGTCTGTCGCCTGTTCAAGATAATTGGACTAAGAGAGAATTAGAGGTCGGGGTGGGAAGGGGAGGTGAGGAAGAGCTGGGCAGAAACCAGAGCTGCGGGGCAGCCTGGGTGAGAGGACAGGGGATGTGTCAAGTGTGGGAATCTGGGGACCGACGCTCAGACTCTGTGCACAGAAGCCCTGACTCCACTGAAGGACGGGAAGGTAAGAGGGCAGGATCCACTCTTACAGAGGAGCGGCCTCCCAGCTTGGAAAACAGGTATGCATTGGCCATAGAATTCCTCCGCGGTTGGCTGCCGGGCAATGCCAACTTCATTCTTGGCTCCATTCTAATGAATGTCATCGATATCTGTAAACAAAAGGTAAGGAGATCAAAGGCATTTTGCACTTTTTAAGTTTGTTTAAACTAGTTGTTGTAAGCGATGGCTACACTGTGATATGGCTTCTTTATTTTTTTAATAAAAAGGAAAGAAAATAGACAAAGGAAATGGAAGAATTCTCAGTGCAGTTCTGGGGTGCAGGATGGGGGTCACACCAGAAATCTAGAATATCACCTCTGTCGTGCTGAGGAGCTCGTAGGGACACTGCCAGAACCACCCTCCTCTTTCCTTCTTTTCTGTAATATTTTTCAAGGAAGTGCATGCAACATTAAATTATGCAGCTCTTGTTCATTTAAGTAACTCAAGACAGTGACAGCTAGATTGGTTTGTCTCAGTACTTAGCATGCCCCCAAATCACCTCAAGTTTTCATCTTCAAAATCAGACTATTAGGCACCATCTCCAGAAATTCAGAGTCCCTGAAGCAAGTGGTCTAAGGAACAGACCTAGGGAAACATCCATTAGAAAGACCCACTGATTCGGGTATGGCAGATAAGTCTCCATTCTCAAATTAGTTGATTGAGAGGGTCTGCTGGAGTTCCAGATTGAGACAAACTCTGAGACTGAGCCATCGATTAGTGATGTCTGCTGAGTAGGGAATGGAGAGTTGAGGCATGTGTGTTATGTGTTTCCCATCCCTACTGCAGCCACTCATTGAGCACACATGTACAAAGCCCCTGAGCCTGGGAAGATTAAGACATATCCAGCCCAGGCTGAGGTATGTGAGGAGATGCATTCTAAAATTAACAGTGTGGTTTATCATAGAGACGTGAGCACAGTTTGTGGCAGAGCAACAAAGGGAGCAGGGACCTATGCCTGGAAAAATGAGGGAAGACTGCCAGGCATGGTAGCGCACACTTGTAATCCCAGTACTTGGGAGGCTGAAACAGGAGGATCGCAGCTTCGAGGACAGCCTCAGCAAGTAGTGAGACTCTCCTCAACCTAGCGAGACCCTGTTTCCAAAAGTAAGAAATAAAATCGGGCTGGGGGTGTAGCTTGGAGGTAGAATGCCCCTGGGTTCCATCCCCAGTATACCACCAAAAAAAAAAAAATGAGAGAGGACCGGAGAGCAGATGAAACTTGAGCCCAATCTTAGAGAATGAATAGGAATTTTCCAAGTGAAAGAAGGGGAAAAACACATCTAAGATAGAAATGATTGCACACGCTTCAAATGTTTTTCCTGGAATTTGGTTATTTCACATAAATATGTTTGTTGGCTGAAACACAACATATGTCAAGTCAAGAGGCAAAGCTTCCCAGGTCGGGCAGGTCCCTCCAGTTAGTCACAGTCATTAGGATCCTGGCCAGAGCCAAATCAAGACAGAGCCCATTCAGCCAGCATCCTCTTAGATTTTATTGGCTACATATTACTTTTCCATAACTGAATCACAGACCAAACAGACCTGTGAGTCGATGCAGTAACTTGCTCAACCCATTCCCCTCCAATCACCACAATACCGTCAAGGAAAAACAACTTGTTTATTTGAACTTCACCATAGCCTGAGAAACGCCAAGCCAACCGAGACGTTGAACACTAGCTATGCTGTGAATTTTTAACACTGGAAGCAAGTATGCAGGCTTCATTTTTTTCCCTAGGACAAGCTTTGTTTACAAAGGTGCTGCAACACAGCCCCAGAGGCACATTGGTTTAGTCTGAGGCGCCCTATCCCAATTAGCTGGGGACGAAGGAGCATCGTTATGCAAATGACCAACAATTCAAAGTCATGCAGATTTGGCGATCTTCCCTCTAAGACTGGCTGCCAAGTGGCCAGTCTGGTTTCCTTATAGCTGTTCTCTGTATAAGTATTAATGAAATGCAATAGAAGCCACATATTAAAGCATCCAGAACTTTCGGAGACCAGATGGGCAATGGAAGCCACCAAGAAGCAAGGAATTTTGGAGAAGTGGCAAGAAAGACGGGAGTCATTCAGAAGCCAGGTGGGCGGGATGCAGAGCTCAATGGAGAGGATGCTGGGTGACTCAGAAACAAACACCGGAACGCTTCACATTTTTAACTAAGTAAAACTAAACCACAGACATGGAAGCTGGGAAGCCAATTATTGAGTTTTTCTTTTTTCTGCAGAGCCCCTTGAATGGGTCATTTTATTTCTTTATCCCACAAATATTTACTGAGATGCAATTCTCAGTAAAAAGCAAAGATGCACCCAGGCGTTTAAGAACCAAAGCCCCACTCCCTCCAACACATGTCTGTGCCACGAGGTCAAGTTGAGGCCCTTAGCAGGCTCTCCAGAATTCAAAGACACAGATTCCTGGGCTCAGAATATTCCTGGATATTCTAAGCCCTAATCCCCACCAGTCCCATGAAGTGGATGTTCTCTGGGGAGGAATAGCCACCACCTTGGCTATGCATCAGTTCCAGGTCACCCTCCTAAACATGGAGCTGTTTTAGACATGGAGGTCTTAAAAGTCAGTTTGTATGTGTTGAATTTCCCAATCACCCTGTTACGTTGGTTCTAGGATTATTAGAGAGCAGGATGCTCCGGCACTGAAGGATTGAGATCTCTGCTTGTCTGTCTCCCCAGTGACATTGGGAACTCCTTGAGTCAGGCCCACGTCTTAAAGCTCTATGGACCCTTAGTTCCCATGGTGATGCCAGCACTTGGCAGGGACTCAAATTTGGCAAAGGAATGGGTGTTGCATTCTTAGCGTTCTTTCTGTCTCCCCACCACCACCTCCTGCCCCTCAGCCTCCTCAGCCAGGCACTTCACATCACTGTGCCATTTACTTCTCACAACAACCCTGCGAAGTCCTTCCCATTCCCCCTATTTCATAAGTGAGAAATGGAGGTTCTCAGAGGCCTCACGTTTTAAAGCCAATGTTTTAACTTGGGTGTCATGGTTAGGATATAGAATGTGCCCTGAAGAGCTCATGTATTCATGTTCAGAGTTGATATACTTAAGTCATGAGGGTTGTAATAGCATCAGTGGATAAATTTATTGTAATGGATTTACTGGATGGTAATGTAGGCAGGTGGGTCCCTGGGGGTGTGGCCTTAAGGACTGTGCTTGTGTCTTTGAATTCCCTTGCTTGTTGTCTCTTGCCTCCATTGTGTGAGAGCTGAGCCCTTGCTCTCTGCCTCTCTCTGCCTCCCAACGCCATGCCCTGAGCTCTGCGTATGTAACCTGGCCTGGCATGGACTGAACTCCTGAACTGTGAGCAAAGAAATCTTCCTTCAAGTTGCATGGTGGTCAGGTGTTTTGGATTATAGCAATTAGACTGCAGACTGAAACCTGGGGCCTTTTCAACAACATCTTCTGTGTTCTGCCCAAGGATGGAGCTCTTACCCTGAGACTCCCAGGTCTGAGGAAAATGTGTGAACAGAGATGCATAAATCCTGAGCTTGTCCCTTAGGGTATAACTATGGGGCTACATAAATGATACTACATGAACGTTATTAACAGCCTTGTCCTTACAGTCTACTGAAGTCCAAAGTGGCACTGTTTATTTAAAACTGAATTAAAATAAATAAAGAAGAATGACTGTCCAACCATCCACTGGATCCAAGCCATCCTGTGCTGGGGGTCAGTGTCAGGGTGAGTTTGGATGTGGGGAAGAGTTAAGCCTTGAGTTATTATCAGAATTAGAGTGCTTTATTGGTTCATATCGTCCAATCTTCCCTGGCCATTATGGTTTTGCCGAAACATTGAACTACTTTAAACTTTCATTTTCCTCTTAAAACTAAATTAGTTCGGAGGAAATTGTATTTTCTGAGCTCTAGCACCAGCCTCGGGCAGAGGGAGTTACAGTACAGCGCACAAATAAACAACAATCACATCCTAATTACTAAGTGGTAAGAGCGGTGTTTCTCAAGTTACATTTGCCTTGGAGTTTCCGGTCCTGGAGGGAAGCAGCCCTCAAGAGGACTTCCTCAGGCAGCTTTGGGTCATGCACATGGTGGTTTTCCTGCTTCTCTGGCTATGGAAGGGGAAGGACAACACATTAAGTACCGACTCTGTTCCTGCACCATTCAGTACTAAGGTATGTTACTCCATCCTCACTGCTAGCATTATGAGATTTCCATTTTATCCATAAGAATCCTGAGGATTAAAACTAACGGATGAAGGCTGATTTGCTGAGGACCTGCTATGTGCCGGAAGATATGCTGGGCTCTTCCCCCCCACACACACACTATAACAGACATCTATTTCTTCTACCCATCTACTTCTCTCCTTTGGAGAAATACTCCTTTCAGTCTAGCCTTGCATACGATCCCTAAGAATGGCCATGTGATTGAAGCTAAGCCCACCATAGAACCTCAAACAATCACGAGATTAAAGCTGAGTCAATCACAGGATCTCAGACAGCCCTGTGATTAAAACTGAGCCTATCACAGGACCTCAAACAGTTGATTGATTAAAACTGAGCCAATCACAGGACCTCAGACAGTCGGTTGATTAAAGCTGAGCCCATCACAGGACCTCAAGACAGTCAGTTGATTAAAGCTGAGCCAATCACAGGACTTTAGACAGTCAACTGATTAAAGCTGAGCCAATCACAGGACTTTAGACAGTCAACTGATTGAAGCTGAGCCAATCATAGAACCTTGCCACTCTGGCCACAGTGATTGGTCCAAGGGGCAGGAACGTGATGGAACCCAAGCCAATCATACTTCTCTGGGATCACCCTGCCTAGAGCTGGAGGCAGGATTCTGCCTTCTCTGGTGGAGAAGTTATCAAAAGTTAATTTTTACCTTTTGGTGGCAATAGAGGCAAGTGAAAATTATCCAAGAACGACCAAAAAGGAGCCGGGCGTGGTGGCGCACACTTGTAATCCCAGTACTTTGGGAGGCGGAGACCGGAGGATCCGGGTTCGCGGCCAACCTCAGCGCACATGCGCGCGCGCGATCTCTCTCTCTCTCTCTCTCTCTCTCTCTCCTTAGTGAGGCCCTCTGCAACTTCGTGAGACCCGGTTTCAAAAATAAAGCATAAAAAAATAGGGCTGGGGAGGTAGAACGCCCCTGCGTTCAATCCTCGGTACCGCAAAAAAAAAGAAAAAAAATTTAAAAAAAAGAAAGACCAAAAAGGAGTTTGGCAGACCTAGAGGAGAAAGCTGAGAAGTGGAGGGAGAACGAGAACCTCTCTCTCTGACGGTATTCCCATCCTGTCCACAGGTGGGTTGCTCAAGCCCTTAAGCCATCACCACTTTTCCTTGGGTGAGCTGGGTCAAGGTGGTGTCTGTCATGTGTCATATGCCAACAAGTCTCATCACCCTATCTAACACTTACCAGGAACCTCGCAGGCCAGGTACTTCCATAATTGTGTCACTTGTATCAACTCACCAAACCCACTGATAGGTATGAGGGAGGTACCAATGCACTTCCATTTTATATTTAAGGAAACTGAGGCACTGTGACATGAAAGGTCATGAACCTAGAGCTTCTTCAACTGAAACACTGTGGCATGTGCAGGGTTCTCTTGTATCAGAACTCACTTGCAAACCGTGGTGTGGGAACCAAAGGTCCCATTTCACAGATGGGGAAAACAAGTCTTAAGAGTTTAAGCATCTCACCGAGAGGGAGCTCAAAGTGAGGTCCAACTCGAGAATTAATTCTCCTCATCTCTACCCTCCTCTGTTACCTTAAAACAAACTCCTCCTGTTGGATTTGCTCTGCTGCTGCCCCACTTCATGGCCCGGAGCTGCTCTCTTTTCATTTCTACAAATGGAAATATCTTTATTGTGTTTTCTTTTTCCGCTGACTCTGAAGATGATACATGCTGCCTAGTGTTACTCTCATCGGCAGTGGCCCGGCCCGCAGATGGTGAGAGCTGAGACTTCCTGTTATACAACTGTTCCGAACTTCCAGGGCTGATTGCCCCTGGCAGAAGCAGCCCCAGACAGACCAGAGCGTTTGATGCCGCGCGAGCCTGTCAAGGCTGCCCGGCATTTGCTAGTCCCTTTTAATTCTGAGAGCGAGCAAGAGAGTCTGGGTGTGCAGAAATGAGGGGAAGGCAGAGAGACAAGGAGAGAGAAGGGCAAGGTGAGATGAAATGGGGGTTTTGCAAAGCGGCAGTGGGAAGCCAAACCTACACCATTACTGCTCATTTCCCCGCTGGGCTCCTGATAAGACAAGACATTCGAGATTGCTCTTGAAATGGGGATTTGGCCAGGGCAACCTCATACACATTCACTGAGGAAAACAGGACTCTTCCTGATGGGGTTCTGCAGAGGATGTGGGCTGAGAAGAGCTCCTGCCTCCCCACCAAAACCTTCTCCCATGAGCGGGCTGTGAAAACAGATCACCTGTTCATGCAGGTCTGCGAGTGGCATCTTTGGGATGTGGGAGGTGGCCTCAGTAACAAATAACATGTGATCCCAGCACCACAGGAGCCCGGTTCAAAGTGTGAGTCTCTCTGCAGTGAGTGTTAACAGAGCACACGGAGCCGGTGCCCCCGGCAGCCTGACAGTCGGTCTGAGCCTCCTCCAGCCCCCACCCCTTGTATTTCAAAGCCCATCTTCAGAAATGGAGTCCTCCTGGTGGGGGCCCTGAGAGGGGCTTTTGCATGGAGATTTCATACCTTTTCTGTTGCTACTAGAATGGATTATTGCAAACTCAGAGGCTTCAAACAACACAGATTTATTACCTAACGACTCTCGAGTCTGGACTGGGTCTCGCTGGGGTCAAATCGAGATGTCAACTGGGCGGCATGCTCAGCCAGAGATTTGAGGGAGAATCCATTCAGCTTCCAGCTTCTAAAGGTGACCTGCTTTCCATGGCCTGTGCCCCACCTCCCGAGGTTTTCTCATACTGTCACCTCTCTGCCTCCCTCTCTCTTCTGTCTCCCTTTCCCATTTTTAAGGATCCCAGTGATTACATAGACTCCCCCTTAACTATCCAGTACAATCTCCTCAGTACCAGTTGATTAGCGATCTTTATTCCATCTGTAGCCTTAATCCCTCTTTGCCATGTCCCCTAACCTGTCCAGGATCCAGGGACCGTGACATGGACATCCCTGGGGGAGGGATGTCATTATCCTGCCTATCATAGGGGTTTTAACAAAATTCTTTTTTTTCAATACTAGGGATCAAACCCAGGGGTATTCTATCTCTGAGTGACACCCCCAGCCCTATTTTATTTTATTTTTTTATTTTGAAACAGGGTTTCACTACGTTGCTGAGGGTCTCACCTAAGTTGCTGAGGCTAGCCTTGAACCTGAGATCCTCCTGTGTCTGCCTCACAAGTATTGGGATTACAGGCATGCCCACAGCAAAATTCTTAATACACACCAAATGCCCCGGCCCTTGTATTCCCAGGGACAGTGAGAAGACTTGAGACTCAGAAATTACCTCGGCAATGCCCTGCCTTCGGTGCACTACATTTACCTCTCATTATCTAGAGAAATACTCACACGGGTCCACGCAGGCACGTATGCAGGTGTTTGCTGAAGCGCTATTGCGAGGACAGAACTGTGGGAAAAGCTTTGCTAGTTAGGAATAACGATGTTGATTTATACGAACGAATGTGGAAGAATCTCCAAGACTGCACCTTGCTTTATAAGAAAACAAGCCGGGCGTGGTGGCGCACGCTTGCAATCCCAGTACTTTGGGAGGCGGAGACCGGAGGATCCTGGTTCACGGCCAGCCTCAGCACACATGCGCGCGCGCGCGCAATCTCTCTCTCTCTCTCTCTCTCTCTCTCTCTCTCTCTCTCTTTCTCTCTCTCTCTCCCTAGTGAGGCCCTCTGCAACTTCGTGAGACCCGGTTTCAAACATAAAGCATAAAAAAAAAATAGGGCCGGGGGTGTAGCGCGAAGGTAGAACGCCCCGGCGTTCAATCCCCGGTACCGCAAAAAAAAAAAAAAATAAGAAAACAATAATGCAAACTTTTCATGTGTGCACAACTACCACACTCTTCTGAGTAATGACATACACATGCTTACACTGTGGTGTCCTCCCAGCTCCTGTGTGCTCCAGGCATCCACACAGACCACAATTAGACCACCAGGATGTGCAGATGAAGAAAGCTGGAGCGTGTGGCATCCGGGCTGCCGTGCGGGTGCGGCTGAGCTGGATGGTGCATCCTCCACGCATGGGCACTGCTGTGCGATCCCCCTGCAGAGGCCAGAGCGGGCCGGTGTGGACTTGCCTTGGCCCCCGGTATCTGTCTCTGTGGGTGTTTGGGGCTTTCAGGCCCAAGTCACTGAATGCAATGTGGCGAGCAGGGACCGCTGGCCAGGAGAGTTCAGATCTGGGGACAGCGGGTGGGTGGCACTGCAGACATCCTGGTACGCTGAGGCCTGATGTGTCCTCAGGCTGGGGGTGGGCTCATAGTAAACTTTCCAATGTCCTGTAGCTCAGCTTAAGTCTGGACACATAAGCTTTAAAAGGCTCCAGACTGAAGAAGTTAATTTCCCTTCTTTCTCTGGCTGAATGTCACAATCAAAGTCACTAAGAAAGACTCTTGTCCGTTTCTATAGCTGTGCTATTCTCTTTGCACCCTCTGTATGTCTTTCTCTCTCTCTCTCTCTATGTACACGTGCACATATTTCTGTGCACCCATGGTGTGTGTGTGTGTGTGTGTGTGTGTGTGTGTGTGGTGGTGACAGTGTCTGAATCTATTTCTTTTTCTCTCTTTAGACCTCTCTGTTCCTTTTTCAGGTATTCTCTGGGCTCTAGCTTGGAATCTCTGTTTTCTCTGCTTTGTTTCCCCTAATTCTTCTCCCTAACTCTGTCAGTCTGTCTCGTATTTCTCTCTGCTTCTCCTCTCATTCCTTCATTGTGTGTGTGTGTGTGTGTGTGTGTAGAGAGAGAGAGAGAGAGAGAGAGAGAAAGAGAATGACAGATGACAAAGAGGAACACAGGCTCAGCTCTTTCTTCTCCCCTCCCTCCATCAGTGCAGGCCCGAGCTCAGGTCCCAGGCTCCACCCACACAGGATCCTACAGAACTCATCAGCCAGGCCAGTCCCAACATCGGGGAAAGGCAGTCTCCTCTTCCACATCCAAAATGTCAGTGCATTTGGTAGGAGCTGCCACTGTGCTCAAATAGGCTGCAGTGTTCCCAGTGATGGTCTTTGATTTTTCTCAAAAAAAAAAAAAAAGAGGAGAAAGCGCTTCTCAAGGTCCCCCTATGAGAACCGCACACCCGCTTACAGTCAGCAGTTTTATTGTTAACTTTCTCCGCAAGGAAATTCTCCCACTGCAGAACTGTTTAGTAAAGAAGCTGGCAGGGTAGAGAGAAAAAGAATAATAATTATGTACCCAACTCTTGTCAGTTGTAGATGATTTTTTTCTACCCATTTTATGCATCTAGTCATAATCTTGCACATATAAAATTTAAGCACCACTGCATTGTGAGCACTTTGCACAGAGGAATCTTTCTAATACAACACCACCAGCTTGCTTGAAAGAATTGCTAGTCTCTGCTTACAGCCCATGGGCCCACGATGGCTTGCTGCTCGCGGTGGACCCGGTGGCAGACCACTGGCCTCCCTGTGTGCTAGTCCTCCTCAGTGAAACACGAGGCTCACTATAAACATGCTGCTTGTATGACAGGGACCAAGGCCTCCATGCTCGGCCTGTTGGTAGAGAAAGCGGCAAGGGTATTGGGGGGGGGGGGACCAGACTTGGGAACCTCCCAGTGCTTGGATTACATCTGGCTATCTGGGTACTTGGGGAAAATCATGTAAACATGAATGATGATATGCAAGTGATCACAGTATACACAACATACATGCATGGTATCCTGCAACCAGCACCCATGCTACTCTTCCTTCTAGGTATAGGCTGAGATCTGGCAAGTATTTGGTGCTCAGTAAATGGTGGGAAGAGTATGGGGTGGGGGTTGGATGGGTAACAGGTAGATGAGGTCAGCCTTCTGGCTTCCAGTCAGGGGTCAGACTTCATGGAGGATGCAGAGCTAAGACTGTAAAAGGCCCCTTCCCTCTTCCTGCTTCTCAGCTTTTTGATGGACCTTTCCAGCTCAAGCATTTTGTGTGTGTGTGTGTGTGTGTGTGTGTGTGTGTGTGTGTGTGTGTGGTACTGGGGATTGAACCCAGAGGCATTCTACCTCTGAGCTACACCCTACAGCCCTATTTCATTTTTTATTTTGAAATAGGGTCGCCCTAGGTTGATGAGAGTCTCACTACTTGCTGATGCGGTCCTCAAACCTGCGATCCTCCTGTCTCAGCCTCCCAAGTACTCATGTGGAGGGGGTCCACATGAGTCAAGACTCTCTTTGATGACAAAAGCCATATCAGTTACCTTAAGCAATGAAGGGCAATATTGGGTTATATAACTAGCATCTCCAAGGGGCGCTGCCTTCAGGCATGGCTAGATCCAGGGCTCAGTAGCTGTGGTTGGAGCTCATTCTTTGACTTTTAGTTCTGTGCCCTCTGAGTTGGTTTCATGATGTCTCTCTTCGCAAAGTTAATCCTACCCCCCTAGATTCCAGTGGTTTTCATTCAGCACAAGGGTTATCAATGGGCCAATCCAGCCCACTGCCTGCTCTCACAAATGAAGTTTTGTCGGAACACAGACATACCTGCTCATTTGTGTATAGTCTATCGCTACTTTCACACTACAGTGGCGGAGCTGAGAAGCTATAACAGAAACGGAGCCCAAGGAGCCTGAAATATTTACCATCTGGACATTTATAAAAAGTTTACCAACCCTTGATGTACAAGAAAGATTCCTACTTTTTTTTTTGGCCTGTGTGGGCATAAACTCTCGGGGGCCATGCTCCGGACATGCTGCCTGGAGTCACTCCTGTGGCCAGGAACTTAGAAAGCTCTGACCGGCCAGCCTTCATCCTGTGGCCACCCTCTGTGGCTGGGAGCTGTAGACAGCCAGAGAACCTTGATGGAAAATCCCTCCAAAGCTACAAGGACTAGGAGAGGGGGAAGCCCATTACAGGGTTGGGAACGACTTAACACAGGCATCCAGCCCACATGATGGGCACAAAGGCCAGACTGCAGGATTTGCAAAAGCTTCCAGAACTCAAAGATTGTTTGATACATGTTCTCAGTCAACAAACAGATGTTTCTCTTCTGGAGGAAGGACTCCCGCAGTTTCCTGTGATCAGGAATTCCGGAGCTGTCCTGTTCCCTCCATGGAGGATTCAGCAGAGGACAAAGAAAACAAAATCAAACACTATTGATCCTTCAGCTCAAGATATTGCCAAGGGCAGAGACCGAATTGTTCGGCCTCTTAAACCAGGGCTCTAATCTGAAGCCTCAGACACTGCCCAGGCCCTCACTCCACTCCAGTTAGCATCTTACTCTGCAGGGCCAGCATCAAACTAGCTCAAAGCCAAACAAATTACCTCCAGAATGCAAATGGATGACAGGTGCCATGTCTACCTCCCTCCCTCCATGAGCACAGAAGGCATAACTAATTGATCACAGAGTTCTTTTCCTACCCCACAACACAGCGGTCATGCACTCACCCCCAGTTGGTAGTAGTCTTGAGTCTATTTACCTCACCTGGTTACCAGACCCCAGACTCCTCCTCCTGCCACCAAGAAAATCCCGCTGTGGCTCCAGTATCCGAAACATCTGCCTCTAAACTCTTTCCTCCACCAATACCCAGGCATAGCAGTCCTTCAAAAACATTTGATGAGAAACCAAATGTCCATTGATAGATGAATAAGCAAATAAAATGTGGTACATACATGATGATGTGTAGTTAGAGCTTGTTAGCCAGAGTAACTTGTTAGCTAGAGTGACTCCATAATTGTTACTCAAAATGACCTCAAACCTGGCCCTAAAACAGGGAAGTTGGCCTTGAAGAAATTAAACCAGGACATTGGCAAGATAGTTAACGGATTGTCATAACAACATATTGTAACTTATTGTGTTATTGTTATCTTGCTGACCGCCTATTCTTGCTTCTGTACTTTAGTTATGCTCGGCTTGCTAGGCGTACCTGAATATTATGGGAATCATAGGGGCTTCCCACCCCCTGCTGTGGAAACCTGCCATGGGAACCTCAGTTTCCCCCTGAGCTTGTATTGTATCTTACCCTATATAAGAAAACACTGGAGGGCAGTCAAGCACTGCACTTGGCTCTCGTGCCTGTGTGGTCTTACTGGCCAGTAATAAAGACTCTCATTTAACACCTTTACTGGTCTGACTGGTCCTGATTGGGATGCTACCTCGCAACACATACATGCAATGGAATAGTATTTAGCCTCAAAAAATGAATGAAAATACTGACTCAGGCTACAATGTGGGTGAAACTTAAAGATATTCTAAGTTAAATCAGCCAGATTTAAAAGGATAAATATTATGTAATTCACTTATTTGAAGACCCCCAGAAGAGTCAAATTCATAGAGACAGAGCAGTAGAGGTTATGAGGTCCCAGGGGGCAAAGAGAATGGAGAGTTCTTGTTTAATGGGGACAAAGTTTCAGTTTGGGAGGTGTTAAAGTTAGATATAAAATGTCCCCTAAAGTGCTCACATATTAATGTTTGGAGCTGATGTAATTAAGTCATGGGGGTTGTCATCGCAGCAGTGCACAAATCCATTGGAATGGATTTATCTAGGTGGAGACCCAGGCCAGTAGGGTGTGGCTGGAGGTGGGTCCCTGGGGGTGCGACCTTGGGGATTATATAAATGGTTCCTCCTCCCCCTGTTCTCTCTCGTTTCCAGCCTCCATGATGTGAGGAGCGCAGCCCATGTGCTCTCCCTTTCTCTGCCTCCCACCATCACACCCTGAGATCCGCGGTCCCCGGCCTCACATGAACTGAACCTGAAACCATAAGAAAATAAATCTTCTTTCCTTTAAGTTACATGCTCAGTCTTTTAGATCATGGCTGCAAGAATGCTCACCAGAACAAGATGACAGAATGTTCTAGAAAAGGATGTGTTGAAAGGACTTAAATGCCACTGAACCGTACGATTAAAATGGTTACAATGGTACATTTCATATTATATAGCTTAAAAAATAATGGTTTCCATTGTTCCTATCCATGATGCTAGGTCTCTTCCCACTATTTTTCATATTTGTATTGCTCCCACCACAGTAACTTAATTATTCACACCTGTGCTATTTTAAGCACTGAGGTTATAAGCCATGATCAAGTACCAGCATCCATAGGATGAGAGCTACCTGGTTTGCAGGCAAGGTGCACAGGAGGGTAACACCCAGCCCCCAGCCATTCATTCAGCCAATGTCCATCAAGTTTTTATCACCTCCCAGCACTGGACCATGAGAAGAAGAAAGATGAGTAGAAGATTAAATAATCAACCAGTTAAAATAGCAAAGCAGATATTCTGAGAGGCAGAAGCAAGAGTGGTTGAAAAGCAGCTGTCCAAGGAGACATACAGGAGGAGGATGCTTCTAATCCATTCCTTACCTGTGGTCTCTATGGCTTCTCATTATCTGCTTCCTCTAAACTTTCAGTTTAACAGCCTCAAACTTTCCCCTTGGACCATCCCTGAGCCCATCACAGAGACCAAAGGAGTGAAATATGCCAACTGACCAGGTCTGGGCCATGTTCGTCCTTGGGGCTGGAAAGCAGAGGCTAAGCCAGTTCTAACCCAAACATCGAGACTGGGGAGCAGGCAAGGGTGGGTCACCAAAGGAAATGCCTTGCTATAGTCAGAAAGTGGGGGCTAATCCTGGAGAACCCCAACAGGTGCTCTTTCCAGAGATCCCTCTGCATCCCTAAGCCCAGCTGGGTAGCCCCACTCCTCCCAGGGATTAGGACTCCATTCGCACCCCCCTTTCCATCCCTGGCCCTTGCCCACCAGCTTCCTGGGGCTCCACATCCTGTCCCTGATATTTTCCCACACCTGGCATGACAGGATGAGAAATTGGGAATTGGCTGCAGGTGGCGCAAAAGGCAGGCAGTCTCTGCTGGGTCCCATAACAAATGGGCACCTGTCAGAGAAGCTCTTAGGAAAAGACGTGGTCCCTGAAGATCTCCTGCGTGTAGACTTTAACATTTTCCACTGCACCCTGGTATGGCTATTAATTAATATTATTATTATCCTTCATTGAGATGGATGGGAATACTAATTGCTCCTTTCCTACAAATCTCTCCATAGTCATACTTATCTTTAGACAAATAACAACCTCAAGACAAATGATTGACTCTCAACATTTGGCGCTCATTTGGCTGAATGGATAGGAAGAGGGTAATGAGGTTAAAATTCTACAAGAGACGGGCCTGTGCCAATCGGCCTGTGGCTGTCCCGGGACCCTGTGTTTTGCTGTTCAAACTTCTGCCTCCCTCTACCCCATGCTCTTTCTTCTGTGGCCACATCATTGCTTCCTTAGTTGAGAGCAGATAAAGAACAAAATCATTTTGAAATAAAGTGTGGCCTGAGCCGGGTGTGGTGGCATACGCTTGTAATCCCAGTACTTGGGAGGCTGAGACAGAAGGATCGCAGGTTCGTGGCCAGCCTCAGCTACTTAATGAGGCCCTCCACAACTTAGTGAGACCTGGTTTCAAAATAAAGAATTAAAAAAATAGGGCTGGGGTGTAGCTCGGAGATAGAATGCCCCTAGGTTCTATCCCCAGTTCCACAAAAAAATAAAATAAAAAAGTGTAGCCTGGCAGAAGAAAAGTGGCCCATGGAGACAAAAGCACAAGAAAGACCCAAGCCCACCTCCTGCTTGTCCTTGACTATGTGACCTTGACATGTCACCAGTCTCTCAGAGCTGCCTGGATTTGGGGGAAATAAACAAAGACTACCCAATCCAAATGGGCAAAAGCCGCTGATTCACAGCTTGCTATAGCATTGGGATTGGCCACCATGACTCGCGTTTGATGGAAACACAGAGGCAGGCAGAGGAGAGGGAAGGCTTCGCAGTGAAGGGAGGAGGAAGGGCAAGGCTACAGGTGTGCCAAGATCGGAGGCTGCTGGCCTCGGATGCTGGAGGCAGGCCAGCCCATACGGTGACTGGTTAGGGGTGCGTATTTGACGTGCTCTGCTTGGTTCTAAGTTGGAAGCAGAGGCAAATCTAGGGAAGTGGTCAGTTTATTGACCCAAATCCTAATTGTTGGGGACCAATTGCTACAGAGTTTGTGGCCTGTCTTCCCAGACTGGAGGTTACAAAGGTGACAGGTCAGAGCAATGCTGTCATGTATGGTCTGGTTATTGTCCGCTGTTGTGGTTAGTCTCTCAGTTGTCTCTTCAATAAAATGAGGATGCAAACAGCCCCTAAATCATCAGATTAGAGGGAGGCGAATGAGACATGATATGAAAGTCACTTGACTCCACATCCGGCAGGCGTTCACGCATTTGGCAAATGGTTTCTGATCATCTGATCTTGGTGGTGGGGACACCGTGATGGGCAGACAAGCACGGTCCCTACTGTCACCAAGCTCCTCTCCTGATGGCAGTAGACAGCCCATACAACAGCAAAGGACAGATACAATAATGTTTTTTTCTTTTTTCTTGTGGTACTATGGATTGAACCAAGAGGCATTCTACCTCTGAGCTACACCCTCAGCCATTGTTGTTGTTGTTGTTGTTGTTGTTGTTGTTGTAATGGTCTCACCAGGTTACTGAGAGTCTTGCTATGTTGCTGAGGCTGGTCTTGTACCTGTGATCCTCCCGTCTTACAAGAGCTGGAATCACAGGCGTGCGACACCACACCTGGCAGATACAATAATTTCATACCAAGATAAATGCTAGGAAGACAATAAAGGGGACATGGGAGGATAGGTTATTGGGGAGTTGAGGGCACGTTGTTATCTTAGAAAGGGTGTTCAAGAAAGAGTTCTGTGTAAAGGTGATATCCAGGCATGAAGGAGCCAGCCTTAGCCACACAACAGCCTGCAGGAAGAGCTGCCAGACAGGGGAACAGAGAGTGCGCAGGCCCGAGGCATGAAGCTTTCAAGAAACACGATGGAGGTGAGGGGTGGGGGGGTTGGAATGGGGTGAATGCTGAAGAAACAGGAGCATGACCGCAGAGAGGCAGGCACGTACCAGCAGCCTGGTGGGAAAGATGAGTGGTTTGGCTTTTACACTCTGTGTGTGTGTGTGTGTGTGTGTGTGTGTGTGTGTGTGTGTGGTGGGGATTGAACCCAGGGGCATTCTACCTCTGAGTTATACCTGCAGCCCTTTTTATATTTTGTTTTGAAACACGGTCTCACTAGGTTGCTGAGAGTCTTGCTAAGTTGCTGAGGCTGGCTTTGAACCCACAATCCTCCTGTCTCAGCCTCCCAAATACTGGTATTACAGGCGTGTGCCACCACGCCTGGCTTGCCAAGGGAAGTCATTGGTGGGTTGAGATGGGGCAATGACCAGGATGAAGAAACTGTCCTGGTGGCCCAGGCCAGCTGGGGATGGCTTGGACTAAGGCAGCAACAAAAAGGGAGGAAAGTCATCAAGTCCAGTGCGTATGCTGGACAGAACTTGTCAGTGGGTGGCACTTGGGATAAGAGAAAGGAACACATTGTATGTTTTCTCTCATATGTGAAAACTAGAGAGAAATTGGGTAATAAAATTCAGATGAAGGAGGAGAGACTCCAGTGGAACAATGGAGGGGTTTGGGGAGGGAGGGAGACTTGATGAAGGCAACAATTCAAATAATGCTATGTACATGTACGAAATTATCAATACCAATCTCAATAACATGTACAGGGAGAGAGAGGGAGTGAGGTGGGATCCACACCGAGAAACATAGCAAGTGCTGGGGCATGTGGGTTCCTGTCACCCTGAACCTCATTATGATGTATAATTACAGTGCACCAGTAAAAGTATTTTAAAAGAGAGAGAAAGCCGGGTGTGGTGGCACACGCTTGTAATCCCAGTACTTGGGAGGCTGAGACAGGAGGATCTGGGTTCGCTGCCAGCCTCAGCTACTTAGTGAAGCCCTCTGCAACTTTGTGAGACCCGGTTTCAAAATAAAGTATAAAAAATAGGGCCGGGGATGTAGCTCAGAGGTAGAATACCCCTGGGTTCAATCCCTGGTACCACAAAAAAAAATTTTTTAAATAAAAATAAAAGAGAAAGAGAGAAGAGGTGGTGGGTGGAGAAGGAGCCATACTTATTATCTCAGTAACTAGTTGTACCAATCTGGGGAGAGAGGGGGAGAGAAGGGAAAGGAGGAGAGGGAAGGATCAAGGCTGGATGAGAGGAGGGAGAAATCCTGGCTCACCCCTCTCTCAAGCCCGTTTTGAAGATACACCAAAAAATACCCTGTGGTCGAGACTTCTGCGCACACACAGGCTCTTCTTTCCCACCGCCTCTCCTCTGATCCTGACTCCCAGCTGTTCAGTGCAGGCAGAAAAAACAATCCCGGCGCCCTCCACAGCCCCTCCCTTCACGGCCACGGAGGAGGGGGAGGGCTTCCACGGCCAAACTTCCCTAATTACCTTCACAGCAGCTCCACGTCCCTGCCTGACTCTCCTGAAAAAGAGAAATCGCCCCTAGATGTGGGCCCCAAGCAGAGAGCTGGCCTGCCATTGGCCGGAGATAATTGGGCCGTTGCCTGGGTCTCCGGGAATGGGCTGTTCAGGAACATTAGCTAAGTCCACTGGAGTCCCGCTGGGCTGGGGCGTACAGAGACGGAATGAGCCAAGCAGGGGGTGTGGTGGTCATCAGAAACTCTGCTGGGGCGCTGGGCTGCCTCGGGTCCCCTGGGGGTGGCCGGGACGATGGGATGACAGTGCTTCTAGGAACTGCCGCAGGTGTCCTTTCTAGTTCCTTCTCCCAAGATCCCCCTTTTGGAATAAAGTTGACAGGACAACATATTCCATGAAGCTCTGGAAAATCTGGGTCCTGTTCCCCACTTTGCTGCTTCAGCCAACTCATGGTCTGGTCTGGTCTGGTCTGGTCAGGAACTTCCCTTTTCTCACCTGTGAAATGGGGATAATGATGCTGCCTGGCTTTGTGTATGGATTAAGGGAAGTCTTGTGTATAAAAGTGTCTCCAGTGGTCCCTGGAATGTAACAGATGGCCAACAAATATGGCGCCTTCTATCCTCTACCACATATAGAATATATTCATATATATATGAATATAAGTATATAAATTTATATTTATGTATGAATATTTATATATGAATATAAACATATTCATATATTTCTATATATTAATATATACATATATTCATCTATAGATAGAATATATATAGAATATATATAGATATATTCATATATGTTATATGAATATATATTTCTATTAGTGCACTGTAGTTATACATCATAGGTTCAAAGTGATAAAACATATATGTACACACTTGGTGTGCTTCCCTTCGGATCCTACCCCACACTCCACTCCTCCCTTCCCACATATGTTAGTGAAATTGGTAGTGATACCTTCATAGGTAGATGCAGCATTATTTGACCTGTTTCCTTCTTCAACCTCCTTTTTCCCCTCCCCACCTCCCTCCCCCAATCCTCTTCCACTATTCTGCTGGTCTCTCTCCTCCTTTATCTGAAGTCCCTTTTGCTTCCTATTTTCTCTCTAGCTTCCACATATGAGAAGAGAAGAAACATACAACCCTTGACTTTCTAAGACTGACCTCACTTAGCATACTATTCTCTAGTTCCACCCCATTCCCTATTTTTTTTTTTTTTGCGGTACTGGGGATTGAACCCAGGGGCATTCTACCTCCAAGCTACACCCCTAGTCCTATTTTTTATTCTTTATTTTGAAACAGGGTCTCACTAAGTTGTGGAAGCCTCACTAAGTAGCTGAGACTGGCCACAAACCCAGATCCTCCAGTCTTAACCTCCCAAGTACTGGGATTACAAGCGTGCGCCACCGCGCCCAGCTCCCGTTCCCTATTTTTCATGGGGCTGTCCTTAAAGTATCCTCTTGCCCCAGCACACAACAGGAACCACACGAGCCCCAGACCCTTCCTGGATTCTCGTGGCTGGAAACAATCTCCCCATTTCCTTGTTCCAGCACCGCTCCTCATCTCTGCCCTCCTTGTTGCCTCCTGGCTCCTACAGAAGCCACCTGATGGATTATTAACAAGGTCCCTGCTTTGACAACACAATAGTTAATGTTTAATATAGTAGTTAATGTGGTAGAGGCTTACCACATACCAGGTGCCTTGTTGAATATTTTCGATGTACTTGCTCACATCAGCCCCACAATTACCCTACGACGAAGCAAGTGTTAGTGACGACCTCATTTAAAGCATAAGGAAATAGGCTCAGAAAGTCCAAAATGCTCCCCAGGTGTGCCTAGTGGGTAAATGCAGGCTGGGTGTCAAGCCCTTGACCCATCTAACCCAGCGCTCACATCCAAACCACCACACCATACCTGATTCACAACATCCGCCTACCATGAGCTCTGCACTTCCTCCTAACTTATTTTCTTGTTCAAGGTCCATAATAACCCAGAAAAGGAAGAATTATTTCTTCTCTTCTCTGTCACACCCATTTCACCCATGGAAAAAATCAAGGGCAAACAAGATAAAATAATTTACCCAATACCAAGAAGCACAAAATGGCAGGCAAAACATGAACTTAGCTGGACTGATGGATCTCTGAGCCATGGGGAGTGGGGTGAGGGGTGAGACATGGTGTGGCAAAACGGCCCTGTCCATCAACACAACCTCTGCCTTAGAGGACAAACGTCCAGCTATCCTTGAGCCTCATTGCTGGATGCAAACTTGAAGCCAGAGCCTCGTTTCTACTCTGGAATTAAATTGTTCACGCTCGGGTTTGGGATGGGAGAATTAACAGCTGTCCACTATTGTCCTGATGCTTGTCACATTTTTTTTCCAAAGGTTGGAAGTGAAGACACCTTCTCTAGATCAGCAGTGAAAGCCCAGGGGGTAAGGAGCTCTCTGAGCTGTCAGTCAAAACCACCATTCCATTCTTTTGGGTAGATGCCTAGAAGTGGTATTGCTGGGTCATATGATAGGTTCATTTCCAGTCTTCTGAGGATCCTCCACACTGTTTTCCAAAGTGGTTGCCCTGATTTGCGATCCCACCAACAGCATATTAGAGTTCCTACTTCTCCACATCCTCGCCAGCATTTGTTGTTGTTTGTGCTTTCAATGATTGCCATTCTAATTGGGGTTAGGTGAAATCTCAGGGTAGTTTTGATTTGCAACCAAACTACCCAACTAATGCATGTGTATCTATGTTTATAGCTGCACAATTCAAAATTGCCAAACTTTGGAACCAGCCAAAGTGTCCATCAACAGATGAATGGATTACAAGACTATGGGATATGTACACAATGGAATTTTATGCAGCCATAAAGAAGAACAAAATTACATCATTTGCAGGGAAATGGAGGGAACTGAAGAACATTATGCTAAGTGAGATTAGTCAGTCACAAAGAGTGAAAAGTCAGATGTCCCCCCTAATATGTGGAAGCTAGGGAGAATGGGACTTAGAAGGGACTCCAGACAAAGAAGGAGAAAACTTTAGATGAGCAAAGAAGGTGACCTAACTGAGGGAGATGGAAGGGGGGAAGAGGGAAATACACTAATGCACATGATGTGTATACACAAACTTATCAGAGTCAATCACTATTCTGAGCACAAAAAGGAGGGAAGGGGTGGGAATTGAGGGAGAGCTAAATAAGCAATGTGTGCATGCATGCTTCTGCTACCCTGACACTTATCAAAATGTATAATTACAATGTGCCAATAAATGAATATACTAAAAAAAATTAAAAATAAATAAATAAATAAAACCACCATTCTGTCCTCTGGTGTGAATGCTGCTTCCTAGCCCAGGCCTTGAGATGGGTTGGTCCCAAGAACATCAGAAGAGCAGGAGGCAAGAAGTCACAGCTGTTAGGAGCACAGCTTGACTATGGCCAGGGCTGGGTTGGAGCTCAGGGCTGGAGCGCTTGTTGTGACCTTGGACCGGTGACTTTACTCCTCTGAAGATGAGCATTCTCTTTGGAAAAATGGTGGTAAGAATACCACTTTCCTCACTGTACTGTTGTAAGTACTAAATGAAATATTAGGTGCAAAGCCTTCAGCCAGGTACTAGGGCTTAGTAAGAGCTCAAAAAAGTGGTATCTTGCCAGGCATGGTGGCGCACGCTTGTAATCCCAGTACTTGGAAGGTGGAGACCGGAGGATCCGGGTTCACAGCCAGCCTCAGCTACTTAGTGAGGCCCTCCGCAACTTTGTGAGACCCGGTTTCAAAATAAAGTATAAAAAATAGGGCCGGGGGTGTAGCTCGTAGGTAAAACGCCCCTGCGTTCAATCCCCGGTACCACAAAAAAAAAAAAAGTGGTATCTTAAAAAACCAGAAGCTTATCAGTTGTGATGCATATATGTAATCCCAGTACTTGGGAGACTGAGACAGGAGGATTGTAGGTTGGAAGCCCAGCCTCAGCAACTTAGTGAGACCCCTCAGCAAATTAGTGAGATCCTGTTTCAAAAATAAAAAGGGCTGGGGGTATAGCTCAGAGGTACATCCTGTTTCAAAAATTAAAAAAAAATAAAAGGCTAAGGATGTAACTCAGAGGTACCAAAAAAAAAACTAAAACAAAACAGCCAGAAGCTGCAGTAGAGAGGAAAGAGACCAGCAAGAAAAGAATGCAAGGGCTTGCACACGGGGTCGCCTTCTTTGTGGTGAAGGGGGATCAGAAAGTCCTGGCTGACCCCTGACCACACCAGTTACATTACCAGGAGCCCACCCACAGCTGTCCCCAGCATCACTGTCATGAAAGGATTTGCCTGAGGGTAAGATAGAGAGCACAAAAAAAGCACCCAGTCTAGAGCAGTCAACACACAGTGAGCCTCTCTCTCCACCCGCCACATCGTGGCCTGGTGCTCAGCAGCGAGGACAGGGATCCTGCCATCACCCAACAGTCAGAGCCGTTTCTTCCTTGAACCATTTCTCTCTTCTCAGCAGCCCTACCCATCTTCCTCCATGGTCCCCAGGTGCCACCCACGCCCCAGTCCCAGCCACCCTCCATCTCCCACCAAACTCATGGCCCCCATGAGAGCCAGGTCTCCATCTTTCCCCGTGGCTCATTTCCTCCTCAAAAGTTCAACCCTGCCACCCTCTCCCCGGCGCGGTCTCAGAGGCCCCACCGAGACAAAGATGAGGATGTTTTCAATACGGCCTAACTGTGCTCCGGGGAGCTGTGCCTGGAGTCTCGGCCCTCCCTCGCTCCTAGCTGATAAACACCAACAACTCAGCTGCTTCCGGAGCCCCCGCTCCCGTGGAGCCCCAGAGCGGCTCTTTCTCCATTTCAGAAGCCAGGCAGCTCCTGCAAACCATTTCTCTCCCACAGGAAGAGCCCATGTGCTTGCTCAACCCGTTTGTGGGAGTGTTCCAGTGGTTTACAGCTCCCCTCCCAGCTAGCCAGAGTACCCAAGCATCAGAGATGCCCAGGACACCCAGGAGCCAATGCCCCCACCCTCAAATGCTGCAGCTAACCGAAGTGCTGCAATATTGCTGGAAGGGGTACGCGAAAAATCTCTCCAGTTTTTAGTATAGTCTCAATCAACATTCTCACTGCTATAATCCAAAGCAATTGACCACACAACTTGCAGGCAGGAAGATTTATTTGCTCACAGCTCTTTGGAGATTCTGGGTTCAGTCCATGTGAGTCCAGGGTCTGAAGCTCAGGGGACAGCTACAGGAAGCGGGGAGAGGGAAAGCACAAGGCCAGACATCAGAGAGAGCAAGCAAGGGGATTCAAAGACTCAAGCATAGTCCCTAAGGCCACACCCCCAGGGACCCGCCTTCTCCAGCCACACCCCACCCGCCTACGTTACCACCCAGTAAATCCATTACAATGGATTTATTGACTGATGGGTTTACAGCCCTCATGACTGAATTATATCAACCCTGAGCTCTTCAGGGGACATTCTATATCTGACCATAACAAGTATGAAGGTAATTTCAGCAGGGCTACCAGATAAGAGGTGAGTAAGGTGTTTACCTGGAAGCCAATATGAAAATCAGAAGACAGAGCCCAAGTGACTGTGCCCAGCAGCCAGCCTGAGATCCAGGCAAGGCTGCAGAGAGGAGCAGACTGAGCTGGAATGCTGGGAACCAATTGGAAAATGGAGACCAAGGTGAGTCAGGTGACCAGTTCATAGAAGAGTTCAGGTGAGTCACAATCCAACAGCATCAGAGAGCCCGCCATACACACCTCTTCCTTACTCTGCAACGTCATGTCTGCAGCTTGGAATTCACCATAGGGGGAGTATTCACGCCCTGGTCACTGATGCTACAAATCAAAGTGTAGTCTAGTGTTTGTTTGTGCACTTGTTTGTTTGTTTGCTTGCTTGCTTGCTTAGAAAGCTGGTTGCTAAACATTTACCAGCATGCCATGGGCACAATGCCCCAGTGGTCCCAGGCTTTGTAACCAGGTAGACTGGGGAAGCTGAGCAAGTTACCATTGCTGAGTCTTGATTTTGTGAGTCTTGATCTGTGAAATGGGTTGAGCAACCTTCAAGGAATTCATTCCAATTCAATGTTCTCATGGGCCAGGCATGGTGGTGCAGGCCCATAATCCCAGTACTTGGGAGACTGAGACAGGAGGATTGTGGGTTCGAGGCCAGCCTCAGCAACTTAGCAAGGCAGGCCCTCCGCAATTTAGTGAGACACCATTTGGAAATAAAAAATAAAATAAAATAGGGCTGGGGGGTGTAGCTCAGAGGTAAAAATGCCTCTGGGTTCAATCCCCAGTAACACACACACACACACACACACACACACACACACACACACACACACAATGTTCTCATGGTATGAAACGATCAGTGTGGTGCCAGGCACATAGAAAACCCAGTTTAACGTAGTAGCCATGTTTCCGATCCCACTGCAGGGGAGCTAAATCTTTCTCTTCCAAGACCCTTTTCCCGTTCATGCTTGATCAGTGTAAAAGAGACAGGGCAGGACATGCAGCTCAGGAACAAAGTGACATTGGGAAAATATATATATATATGTAATTTTTTTCAGACGTGCCAAAGTCAAGAAGAAAATTTCTATAACTTCTCATCTTCGTCAACTTACATTAGGGGTGTTTGTTAAAAAAAGAAAAACTAGAATTCAGAAAGTCAAGTCACTCTAGGAGGATTTTTCAATAATTGCCTCTTCCCCCCTTCAGATGTTCAGAGATGATTTCTACCACCTTCGAGATACAGATAAAAAGGAAGCCGAGTGTCTCGGAGCCAAACCTGGCCCGCCTCGTGAGCAGGGAGGCTATAACGAGAAGATAGCTGTCTCCGAGAAAAGCTAATCCGTCGTTTCCATGCCCAACCTTTACAAATGGTGCCCGGGTGGCGGAGTTTGAATCACTCTCTCTAACAGCCTCCGAAAACAAATGCAAAAACCTTTCAAGTTCACTCAAAGTCATTACAACACTTTCCAGAACGGAATCAATTACCGGAACCTCTGTGGGTGTGTAAAATATGAAATTACCAGCACCCTGGCGGAGCGGCAGAATTGGTAAATTAGCAGAAATTGATTATGGGGGCTTGGGGAGCAGCCCCTGGTGTATGAAGTGTCTTGATGACAAACAGCAATGTATTATTTGTGAGATTTAGCTTGATGAAATTGTCTTGTCCGCTAATGGTGCTTTGCTTCGGATATTGCTGATGTTGCCACCTAACAAATCGACTTGGGGGTTCAGCCTTCCACGTTGTGACTGACAGAGAGAAGACAATCCAATTGTTCTGAAAGATCCAATATCCACCTTGTATCACGATGGAGAGGAGAGTTTGGTCTTTCCAAATGAGCTCATCGAGGTTTCTACTCTCTTTGCACCATGGCTCCTGGGTCAGATACTCAGGAGAGATTACTGGTTAGGCTCTTTGTGGGTGGGGGAGGGTACCTCGCCTTCTTGTCCCTCCTTCTCATATCCTCTCCCTGGCTTCCCTCCCGACGTATCATCTTAGGGATCCTCTTTCTGAGCCACGTTTATATGGGGACAGGATCACTGTATCATCAAAGGTCAGTGGTCCCAATATAGTCCCCTCCACTAGTGCTTGCTTTCTGGGTTTTTGTGTTGGTTTGTGGCAAAGCAAGAAGATATGTTCAAGGTTGACTTTGCTGGGAATGGAGACAGAAAAATAATGGAGCCGGGACAAAATCCTCCCAGCATTGGCACACTGAGAACTCTTGGGAGGTGTCCCAGGCTCGCAGTCATGGCCCTGCCAGAGGACCCTCTCCTCTGCTAACCCAGCCTAGCCAAGTGATGCCAGCCAGGTGCACCTGGCAGAAGCTGGGAAACCAGATGCCCTGCTGGGAATCTGACAGGAGGAGGATGGAGATTTAGGAGCTGTGTGTCGCTGGAGCCGAGTTGCGGCACTCTGCTGGCAAGCACTGTGGACGCCTTTGTTGTTTTTGTTTGTTTGGTACGGGGGATTAAACCCAGGGGCATTCTACCTCCAAGCTGCACCGCCACCCCCAGACCTACTTTATTCTTTGTTTTGAAACAGGGTCTCCCTAGGTTGCTGAGAGTCTCACTAAATTGCTGAGGCTGTCCTCAAATCTACAATCCTCCTCTCTCAGTCTCCCAAGTACTGGAATCACAGGTGTGAGCCACAATGCCTGGCACACTGCAGACTCTTAAGCTCAAGTCTCCAGTGCAGACCTGGTTCTTGCCTTTATTGATTCTTGGCTATACAGTATTTTCTGGGACTTCTTATGTTACCCCAATACCTTTCCTATAAAGTCTCACTCTTTTTGCCTAAATTCACCACAGTTCACTTCTCTCTTTTTTTGTACTTTTATTGGTGCATTATACTTGTGCATCATAGTGAGGTTCAAAGCGATACACACATGCACGCAGCACTTGGTGTATTCCCCTCCGAATCCCAACCGACTCCCCCTCCTCCCCATACTGCTAGTGAGATTGGTAGTGACACCTTCAGAGACGGACACAGCATTATTTGAACTGTCCCTTTCCGCAAGCATCTTTTTTTCCCCTCCCCACCATCCTCCCCTAATCCCCTCCCACTATTCTACTGGTTTCTCTCCTCATTTATCTGAAGTCCCTTTTGTTTTCTATTTTCTGTCTAGCTTCCACATATGAGAAAAAAAATACAACCCTTGACATTCTGAGACTAAAGAAGAATACAGTTAAGTCATTTGCAGGAAAATGAATGGAACTCGAGAATATTATGCTGAACAAGATCAACCACACTCCATTTCTGTTGACTGCCAGCCAAATCATTTTAATACGAGAAATTCAGAGAAGGCAAAAGCCATCAAGCTGGATTGAGGACTATAATCAATGACTCTCCCCTGCCTCTGCTTAGCATGGACTGAGTAGAGAGAGTGGGTGTTTTGAAATGAGACCCAGGTTTGAATTCTAGCTCAGTTGCAAGTTGACTGAATAGAGTCAGCCGCCTCTTACCTCTGTACTTCGATTTCCTCCTCTGTAAAGTGGGGACACAATGGCAGATCTCCCCAGGGACTTTTTTTTTTCTTTTTGGTATCGAAGATTGAACCCAGGGGCATTACCTCTGAGCCAGACCCTCAGCCCTATTTTATTTTTTATTTGGAAACAAGGTCTTGCTAAGTTGCTAAGACTGGCCTTGAACCCACAATCCTCCTGTCTCAGCCTCCCAAGTACTAGAATTATAGGCATGTGCCACCATACCTGATTCCCAGGGACATTTTGAGAAGCACATGGGACAATAAATATAAGGCATGGCGTGGGTATACAGTAGGTGTTCAACAATACTCTCCAGGTGGGGAGCCTGAGACAGGGTTGGGATTGTTCTCCCAGGATCCTGTTGGAGCCAGAAATGGTTGTGGTGGCTGCAGGAGGAGGTTGGTGTCGTCTGGACCAGCCTCACTTAAGCCAGAGATCCAGGGGCAGGAAAACCACCTGGACCATTTCCCGACAGCCCCCTCTTAGAGATCCTAGTCTTTGAGAGACCAGCATCTACATTACTGTATTGCCCTCAACCACCCACGTGTCCCTTGTCAAAGGAAGCTTCGGTGGCTTTGTTCTGAGCAAGAACTAAGAGCAGAATGAAGGACTGGGCGGCGGGTCCACATCTCTACCTGCATTGAAAGGCTTCCCAGGGTGAATGGAAACCTCCCCATCGCTCCAACTTCCAGCCCCACTAAATAATCCCCACCCGGCCCCAGCGTGCAAGCAAAGTTAAGGGATGAGTTAAGTGGGTTTCCCACCAGCCTACGGGCTTCCTCCTACTGCCAACACTTTGAACTGCAGACATGAAAACATGCGAAGTAAAAGAAACCAGATACAAAAGGAAACAGGCTGTAGGATTCTATTTTTACCAAACGTCAGGCAAGGCAAGACTATAGACACAGAGCAGATGGCTGGCTGCCAGGAGCTGGGGGTTGGGGAGGAAGCAAACAGTGGCTGCTAAGGGGTGATGAGAACAAGGGATGCTGAAACCAGAGGTGGCATGGGAAAGCACAAACACCCCACCTCTCTTGTTGGGGACACCCAAGTTCAAATCCTGGCTCTGTCCATTATTGCCTGTGGAGTTGGGGCTTGATGCTTATTGAGCCTCAGACCCCCTGCCTGTGAGAGGGGCATCTCCCTTCCCCATGGTCCACTGTGCTAAGCACAAAATGACGTATGTATGAAAGCTCAAGCAAGCTGTCTAGACTGCAGGAGGATTTTTTTTTAAGCATGGAGTTTTGTGTGGTTGTAGCTGTCTGCATTGAGCTCTCTGCTGCACACCCGCACCAGACTTCTGTCTTATGACACATCTTTGCATCCTCACGTGAGAATATTAAGGGAGATACTGGTTTGCCCCCACTTTACAGAAAAGGAAACTACTCCCAGAGAGGTGAAGCAGCTGGCCCAAAGCCACACAGCTGGAATTAGCTAATAAACAGGATGGGACTCCACCTTGTCTCCTCCCAATCAGGGGCGGCACATGAGTAGAGTGATCTACCCTTGTACCCAGCCTCATGGCGGGGGCGATTTTCAATGAGATATTATTTCTCCCTCCCCCATCACCTACACGGGACTCTAATGGTTTCTGCCATGAATTTGTTGACCTCAAACACACACACACACACACACACACACACACACATGCTTCCTCTTTTGAGAGAGTCCATGAATTCTGATAAAGGAGGAAGACCCGTCTCTCTTCTTGCCCCTCCACTTCGGGGTGGACATGCAGAGCTCCTGCCGCCTGCTGTTCTAGTTAATAGGCACCAATACCCTGCCCCCCTCCAACCTGCCTCCCCCAAACACGGGAAGTCCTCCCAAAGCATCCAATCACAGCCCCTGCCACCTCTCGCTCAGTGAGAACGGCTCCTGGAAGCAGAGTGGGGGAGCCCGGCTTTCATCAAGAGGAACCCCAGCTGCCAGATCAGAAGGAAGGACTTGCTGGCTCTTGGCTCTGTTAACATAATGAGGGGTAACCTGGTATTTAAATCGCAGCCACAGTGGTAAATCTGCACTGTCAGCCTTCAACATGATTTACAAAATAATTTAAAAATGCATGAGCCTGCTTCTTGATAGAGCGCAGGGGTGCTAAGTTAACTTCTAAATATTTCATCAGCCAAGGTGAGCTCCTAGTCCAGTGGCCATCACTCACAGAACCCACTCACCGGGTGTGATAATGGATTATGAAGACCTCCCTTGCTTTACAGGGATGCACCAGCCCTCCAGGGAGGGGAGGTGGCGTTTATTTTGCCTCTGGTCATTTGAACAGTCCTCATGTTCTTGGAAAGGGGCTGCTGCAAGCATCCCTGGCAGACTCTAGGTCTCCCCTCGTTCATTAGAGCAGAGCAAGACCCAGCCTGGTGAGGTGGCTCACACCTGCAATCCTGGTACTTGGGAGGCTGAGACAGGAGGTTTGAGGCCAGTCTCAGCAACTTAGTGAGACCCCTTAGCAATTTAGCAAAACCCTGTTTCAAAATAAAAAAAAATAAAAAGGGATGGGGGTATAGCTCAGAGGTAGAATTCAAACCTTAGTACAGAAGAAGGAGGAGGAGGAAGAGAAGGAAGAGGAGGAGGAGGAGGAGGAGGATGACAATGACTATGACGACAACGAAAATGAAGAGGAGGAGGAAGAAGGAAGAAGAAGGAGAAAAGGAAGGAAGGAAGGAAGGAAGGAAGGAAGGAAGGAAGGAAAAAGACCCATCAATTTCAGAGGTCTGCCCTGAAAGACAGGAAGGAGCTGTCCCTGGAGAACTTTATAGGACAGTTCAGAGAAGCCAGCAACATCCCTAGCATCTTTGCTACCTGGAAGAGATCGCAGCTAGCCAGGTTGAGAAGCAACAGTGACTGAAGACCTGCCATCAGTCTAGGAAGAAAAGAAATGCTAGACTTGCAAGAAGGCCCATTCCCTTACCACTGGCTTCCTGCTCAAGGCTGGGATCCTGCGCGCATCCCTGGATCTGACTGTTGAGTCCTGATGGTGACTCCCATGAGCCTCTGGGGCTGTTGGCCTTGAGTCGCGGTTCTCTCACCTGAAGTTAGCCCATCAGTGGAACTGGCTCCTCCTGTCACTGGAAGAAGTAGAGTAGCAGTTGAACAAGCCGAGCATGTGTGGAAGAGAGTCGAGTACCACACCGAGAGGTGGACCCAGAAGTGTTTCTAAAACTCTGGGCCTCAGATCAACAACACCGGTGCCATCCTGGTGGTTTGTTTAAATGCTGGTTCCCAGGCCCCTCCAAATGAAGTGGATGGGAATATGTAGGAAGAGGAACCCAGGAACCTGCCTTGATAATTTGGTGGTTCTCACACATGCTAAACTCTTAGAACCACTGGATGATATTGATAGTTCTGAGTCCTAAATCAACATCAGAATTCTTATAAGAGAACTTTAAAAAGTACCGACGTCCCAGGTCTTGCCCCCAGAAATCCTGATTTCCTCGATGCATGTACAGCTGGGGTGCATAGAGTTCTGAAAGCTCCCCAGGTGATTCCGAGGCAGAGGAGTTCCTGTGAATTAGCATCTGCACTCAACTTGCTGTTCTCTAACTGATGGCATGCTCACCACCTCACCTGGTAGTTCACTCTAATTGTAAAACCCAGTTCCTCTCCCTGCAGTGAAATTTCACCCCATACTGATTCTGCTTGGTGGTTCCAGCTGCCCAGAGGTGAGTAAGTCATCCCAATCAACAAGCCTGACCATTGAAGAAATCTGCATTAGCCTGGCCTTCCATAGCCTTTTTTTCTTCTTCAGTCTGTCACCTCTCTCCCCGCGCCACCCCCATCCCACATGGCAGCCAGGGCCCTGATCTCTCTCCCTTCATGAAAATCCACTCTCAGGAAGGTGTCAGAGACAATTGACTGCACACCGGTGTGAGTCAGTCAGCTGAAGGGGTGAGTTCTGAATGCCACAGACCTGGGTCGTCCTGGCCCTGCCCCTGAAGGATCTTGGATAAGACCTTTCGCTCTCTGGGTCTCCATGTTTACATCTCTAACATTAGTGGGATTGGTCTAGATTGGTTCTTAGAACTCTTCCAATTCCCACAAGGATTGAGAAAGGTAGAAATAATAGCTAATGTAACCAGCCAACTGAAGGAGAAAGATTGAGGGAAGGAGGAAGGGAGGAAGGAAGGAAAGAAGGGGGAAAGAGAAGGAAAAGGAGGAAGGAAGGATAGAGAGAGAGAAGGAGGAGGAAGAAGGTGAGGGAGAAAACAGGTAAGGAGGGAGGCTGGGAAGAAGGAAGGATGGAAGGAAGGAAGGGAGGGAGGGAGGAAGGAAAGAAGGAAGAAGGAAGGAAGGAAGGGAGGAAGGAAGGAAGGAAGGAAGGAAGGAAGGAAGAAGGGAAGGAAGGCAACCCATTAGAGCCTTTTGAAATTTTTCTAATGCACCAAGCAAAATATTTTGAAAATGTAGACAACAACACTACTCTTTTATATAGTTACTTATTACACGGTGCCGGTATGCCGTGTGAATCACAAATTGCATGCTAATGGCCTAATTCATAAACCATTGACATTCTTTATGAGTCCTTAGCATTCAGAAATGAAGAATTTGTGTTCGAAATATCATTTGCATTGCAAAATTCAATAATTTAGTTTCTCATATTCATTAATGCCTAAAACCACAACACATAACTTACCCCATTCCAACTCCCTCCTTAGGACACTGGGAAAAAGAACTATCTCAGCTTGGGAAATCAAGTACTGCTTTTCACGGCCTTGTTTGGAACTGCACTCAAAGTCATCACAAGCGAAAACGCCATGCTGATTTTTCTCACGGAGTGGGGACTGAAGAATTCTGCTCCGGTATGAGAACACAGCCAGGAGGACGTCTCAGACCCATGCAGAAGCTTATTTAACCTTTCCAATCTTGGGAACCCCATCTGAGACAAAAATTGCTGCTGAAAGGGGAGGTGCAATTTCCAGGGAAATAGTGAAAAACTCAGGGAGAGGACCAAAGTAATATTCAACGTCTCTGGGACACCCCATTGAAGAGTCTAGGGGCGCACAGTGAAATAACCAACACAGTTGAGCAGTCTGTAGTCTAACTACTCAATCGAGTCCTTAGTGGAACACTCAGAAATATCATCCAGCAGAGAGTTGATAGGAAGGACTCTAGAGTCCTCTGTGAACTAGAAATGGGGACATTCTCTTGACAGACCCCTCTGTTATAGGACAGGAAACATGCCTATAAGTGACATGTGAGCAACCAAGCTGGGTTCATAGTTACTCTAGCTGGGTTTGTTTCCCACTACAAGCTAGGCACTGAAAAATCATTGAAAGAAAGAATAGAGCCAGGCACATGCCTATAATCCCAGTGCTTGGGAGGCTGAGACAGGAGGATCGCAGGTTCCAGGACAGCCTCAGCAACTTAGTGAGGCCCTCAGCAACCGAGTGAGACCCTGTTTCAAAATAAAAAATAAAAATAGGGCTGGGAGTGTAGCTCACAGGTAGAATGCCTCTAGATTCAATCTCCACTACCACACAAAAAAAAAAAAAAAGAAAGAGAGAGAGATAAAGAAAAAGGAAAGAGAGGTAGGTTGTTTATGGAAGTCTAGTGGGGATGTTTACCTGACCCAGGTGTCACTTATGAGCATGTCCTTTGTGGTACTACCTGGGGCTCCACTCCCACACACCTATCTTGGTTTGATGGGTTTTATTAACATATGCTAGGGTAAATCTTTTCTCTCAGATCAGTGGGCAGGCTACTGGGTCAAACCAGAACCCAGATCTGAGAGTCAGGACCCTGAAATTGAACAAACCCAGCCTCTAGAGTAAGCATTCCTGCATTTTAATTTCTACCTTTCTCATCCCCTGTGTGAACCTAGCCAAGTCCTCTCTCTGGGCCTTGTAAATAGGGAGGCCTGAGTGTTGTGATCTCTAAAACTCTTCCAATACTGAAACCTCTAGCAATTCAGGATCTGGCCCTAGTATCATGAGTACAGTTGGACACCAGTCACACCTGTCTGGGTGTGTGTCTCCTCCCAGAGCTGGTATCCAAGGCCGAAGACCTTGCTAGGAAGTGTCTCACACAGCGCTGCATCCTAGCACCCAGCACTCAGCCTGAGCATCAGCGGTGCTCAGGAAAGGGTCACACGTTCATTCAACAGATGCATTCTGAAGACTGATAAGGTGAGGAGCCGCATGCCAGGCTGTAGGGACACAGTGGTGAACAACACCGGTGGAAAACAAGGAAGTACACACAAATACACAAAATGCACAGGCTCAAGTATTGATTAGAGCTGATAAAATAAACTCATGGGGTTGTTATGGTTGTTATTCGGGTTAGGAATGTGTCCCAAAATGCTCATATGTTGAAAGCATGTCCCTATTGCAGGAAGATTCAGAGATGGGGGGGTGGCTATAGGAGGTGGGTCACCAGGGGCATGCCCTTGTGGACTATAGATGTTCCTGGCCACTTCCTGCCTCTTCACTTCTGCCCACTGTGACTGAGATCAGCTTTTCTCAGCTCTACCACCATGGTTTCTCAGCTCTACCACGTGCTCTACCACCATGGTTTCTGCCTTGGAGCAGCCAATCATGGACTGAACCTCTAAAATTGTGAATCAAATAAATCTTTCCTCCTCTAAGTTGTGCTTGTCAGATATTTTGGTCAAAGCATATAAAAGGTAACTAAAAATAGGGGTGAAGAGTTGTTGAGATGATGGACACCTCAGGTGTTCAAAAAGCTCTTTTCTGACATTTGATGAAACATTCGAGTTAAGACCTGGATGATTAAGAGAAGCCAAGCAGGGGTAGATTCCAAAGCAAAGGATTCTGGGGAAAGAGGGGAGAAAGGGCAAAGAACCTGAGGCAGAGCATGCTCTGTGTGTTGACAGGAAATGAGCAGAGGCCCATGTGGATGGCAAATAGGGAGTGAGGGGCAGTGAATAGATGGGCTGCTCAGAAGAACAGTGGGAGTGGCTCACATGGGACCTTATAAGCATGTTGTCAGGAGTTAGGATTTTATTCTAAGATAAGAAACAATGGAATGTTTTAAACAGATAAGTGGCATGACTTAGTTCATAGTTTTAAAAGTCCCACTGGGTGCTTCACAGAAAATGAAATTGTTGAATGGAGTGCAAAACACCTATTATGTGCTTCTTGGAAGGGAGTTAGCCTGAGAAGGCAATGCCCATTTACAAGAAGGATGCAATCAGGTGTTTTAGAAAGCATACTGGTTGTAGCCCCTTCCACAGGGGTAAGGGGTCTTGAAAAGCTACTCCACCTGCGGGGCACCACAGCACCTCCCTATGAAGCTAGAAAGTGACCCTCATTTTAAGTTCAACATCCTCCTCCTTCTGTCCCTGCCAGCTCGGCAGCCTTGTCGTGAGAGCAAGCCATTCATCAGCAAATCTAAAATATTTATTGTGCATATTTTAAAGGCCAAAGTGCTACATCATCGAGCTCTGCCCAGACAGGGACAAGGTTCCGCGGTGCCGATGACTGAGATGAGGACGTGCCAGACAAAATTGCAGACAATTAATCCGTGCAAATGGAACTCCTCAAAGGGGGCCCCAGGACTCGCCTAAGCAGCAGAGACAAACCAGCCTATAATGACCACCATTAAAATTTAATGTAATTGACTTCTTTAAAAAAAAAAAAACAGAATTCTTCATGTCCTTCATAGCAACCACTTATCCCACTCCCATGGGGGAAATGAGAGAGGTGGTAGGGTGGAGGGTCTAGGATTGCTTTGAGGGCAACTCTGAGAGAGAGAGTCTTTCCAAGGCACCTACATCCTCTGTCTTGATCCCATCCCTGTTTTTCCCTGGGCAGCGATGAAATGGTGGTCAAATGGGCTAGCAAGCTTTAGTGCTTGGTGAGGGTCTTGGAGGTACAGGAGTTGGTGGGAGAGGTGGGCAAGGTGGTGGCTGTTTTTGACTTGGAGCAAGTCCTCTAGTCCTCAGGACCCTCACTTACAAAATCTATAAATGTGCTTGGCACATGGTCAACCTTGGATTCACATAACTATCATGACAGCCATCATTGCTATTGTTGTACTGTTATGTCTGAACTCCTGGATCCTGGCTGAGGGACTTGGGCAAATCTCTAAGAGTTTTGTAAAGTGGAATCAGCATTGTGTCTTCTCACTGGGTTCTTGAGGAGATTTGACAAGGCAACAGGCACCCCACACTTGGGTCCATGTTAAATTTCAGCAAACAGCTCCCCCATCATCATCACCATCTTCATCATCCTTAGTGGTTGACTTCATTAATAGATCAGGGTTTGTCTTGGAACTAGGGTGGGGGCTGGATGCAGAGGGAGCAGAGGTATTACTGGGGGGAGATGCAGGTAATGTGAGTCTCACCATCTGGATGTCTCCTCTGCCTAATCCCTGAGCCTCTCTGGGCCTTGGTGTCCCCATCAATAAGCTGGGGCATATATTAGACACAGTGTTAATGCATACTTCATTAACACTGCTTTGAAAGAAAATGCAATCGCAGATACCGAGGAACTCAGAAGGGTTAAAAATCACTCTCTAAATATAATGTGTTGATGGTTATTGTTTATTAAGTAGAGAGGAAACTTTCTATTATTATTTTGATTCCTCTAGCACTGAGATAGCAGATAAATCAGGAAAATGTCAAGTCGGAGTGAAACATGGATCTGCAGGAACCGGGGTACAGCGCTTCATCGGGATTTATTTTTTTTCCTTTTTGCAATCGTTGCTGAAAGACATTTGAAGTGAAGTTAATAATTGAAACGTAATGAATAATTGCAGTTTGGGGTCCATAGCACAATCATAATTGCCAGTTTATTACTTTTTTAATATATTTGCCAAGTATTAATAATATTGAAATAATGCAAGAAGATCGCGGGAAGTAAATGAAATATATCATTTGTCAAAGAAAAAGATTTCCAAACGGTAGGCGCTGCTCTTATGAGTTCAGTGAAGGACACAGCGGTGCACCAAATCCTTCATCCTGGGACATCACCGCTAATTTTGGTTCCTGCAATAATTCGGGTCCAGTGAAATGAAGGTGAAGGTATGGAAGACCCCCACGTAGAGAGTCCTGACAGCATCTATGTGCTTCTAAGGGGGCATGAGACTTAGCATAAGAGAAAGTTCCAGAACTGAGAATAATAAGACCTAGGTTTCAGCCCTGGCTCGTTAGGCAAGTCCTTTCTCTTGAGTCTTCTTGGCCCACACTGGGAAATGAAAGGCGAAAGCATGAGAAGAGAATGACAGGGTCAGAATAGGTGCTAAATCCCCACTCTTTCATCTCTAAGAGCCCAGTTGATTATTTTTCTCCACCAAGGACTGTAGATTTTGAAAGCTCTTCATATGATAATGTGCGTGCGGCTAACTTCTCCAAGGCAAAATGTGAGGGACTGAACACCATCTTCCATCAAAAGAGAGGTTGGCCTGGGGGAGGCCTTCGACCTTCAAATCTCAACACTAGGGAGCCAGGACGAGCCATGGGGAGAATCACACACAGCCCATTTATTATTGAGAGCTGCAAAAGTAGTGAAGTCCCCAATAAGTTTCTAGAATACATCAGAGTGAATCTAAAGGCCCCACTGACAAAGCCCTTCTTGCTTCTATATGTTCAGACACTTTCTCTTTTCCTTGAGGCCATGTCTCAAGCATTCACAATGTGCTGGGCACTGAGCTAAGGAAAGGAGGACCAGGGAAGGGGTAGGTGCATATCTGGGGTGTTGTGGTCGCCATTGTTCACAGGCTGATTAACCATCTTCGGCAGTAGACACAGGCAGAGAAGGTATGATGGGCACGTGTTCATTTCAACGGTAAAGTTTCCCTTTTTTCTAGCTGTAATAATTGTGCATTTTCATTGTTACTCAAATTATAAAGTCGCCGGGCATGGTGGCACACTCTTGTAATCCCAGTACTTGGGAGGCTGAGACTGGAGGATCCAGGTTCACAGCCAGCCTCAACTACTTAGGCCCTCCGCAACTTAGTGAGACGCTGTTTCAAAAAATAAGGAATAAAAAATAGGGCTGGACTTTGGGAGGCAGAGACCGGAGGATCCAGGTTCGCGGCAAGCCTCAGCTCTCTCTCTCTCTCTCTCTCTCTCTCTCTCTCTCTCTCTCTCCTTAGTGAGGCCCTCCGCAACTTCGTGAGACCCAGTTTCAAAATAAAGTATAAAAAAAATAGGGCCAGGGGTGTAGTGCAGAGGTAGAACGCCCCTGGGTTCAATTCCCAGTACCGCAAAAAAAAAAAAATAGGGCTGGGGGTGTAGCCCGGAGGTAGAATGCCCCTGGGTTCAATCCCCAGTACCACAAAAAGAAATTATAAAGTTAAAATCATAATTAATCCTGGACAGGACTGGTGCTAATACTCTCCTCAACATTCTTCTCAATGCATACAGATACCCTGCATATGTGTAGATCCCATCTCACATGAACGTGGTAACATTACACGGTGCTCAACTTATCCTCTGGTTTCCTGCCTCGTTTTATTCTCTACCAGGAAGTTCTTCCCAAGACAACAAAGCCTTGCAGAACTTTTCCATTGTATTGATTTGCTGTTAATAATTCACCATGGACATCAGACCACTATGAAACATCAGCTGTAAAAAATAAAAGAAAGGTTTTTGTGTGCTGGTACACAGCCATCTCTGAGAGAGGTTGTTAGGTGTAAAAAGCAAGGTTAGAGCACTGTGCACGTCAGCCCCACTTGTGAAGAAAGAGAGAGAGAGAGAAAAGCAAAGAGAGAAAGAAAGGTTCAGCCGAGGGGGAGGACATGCAAACTTATTTGCTTTGAAGAGGAGCCCAAAGAATTGATGATGCCAGTTGCTTCTGGGAGGAAATCCAGTGGACCGGAATTGGAGTTAGGGAGAGAAGTTTCTTTGTAGACTCTATTGCACCTATGGAAGTTTGGACCATTCAATTGAATTAACCTAGACAAAGTGTGTGTGTGTGTGTGTGTGTGTGTGTGTGTGTGTGTGTGCGTGTGTGTGTGTGTGATGTTTATGTTTCATATACTTCATTGTGTGTGTGTGATTTGAATAAAATAGATAAATTTTGGTTCGATTTAAATTATATAACTTATAATGTATGTTTATCTCTTTAAAAAGAGTTCATCACTATATCTCTGTTCCCAGCCAAGTACCTGGAACTTAAGGAAGAGCTTCATAAATATTTATCAAATAACTCAATGTTTGAATGAATAAACAAATTCTGGGGATCACGACACCCTATTTGTGAGCCGTGCCTTTCCGTAGTTACTTTCGCTCTTTTTCCAGTTTGGGTTTTCTGTCTCAACCTGAGTATCCCTCGGGAGCATGTCACATAGATGAATAAAGTCCCCCTTGAGTGCAATGGCAAATGTTTGAGGACCTCTGGGCCGGCTGCATTCTAGATCCTTCCACTGACACAATCTGTAATCCTTGGATGGGATCTGGAAGACACAAGATTCAGGAGCCTTTTCCCTTAGAGAAGGAGTTGGGATGGGAGGATGGGAGGCCAGGGTGGTCTGAGACTGGTGAGAAGCTCGGCAACTCACCTTCTTGCAGGAGGCAGAGGAGACAAGGTTGAGAAAGAAGGAACCTTACAGAGACGAAGCGGTCCCGAAGGCCATGCGCGATGTTCCAGGTAAGCAGCTCTCCTGTTGGACTCTGTCTCCAGGTTGTCCATGTCACATACTCAGCAAAGGGCAGCTCTGGGGCCCAAGGACCTCTGCGGGAATCCACTCAGCCACTGGATCTTGTTCCCTTAGTCTCAGTTTCCTCGCCTGTGAAATGAGGGTATAATGACTGCACAAACTCATCAGGAAAACACCTGGCATGTAGTCCCCACTCAGAACATCTCAGCTAGCGTTACTGTTACAGGAGCATCCGTTTCACCCAAAGTTTGGGAGGGGTTCATGAAAGATTCAGAAAAAGACTGGAAGACCTGGAAGACCTGGAAGACCTGGAAGCCAACAAGTAGAGATGAAGCCGGATTGGAAGAGTCAAAAAGCAGAGAGATACAATTCACTTGTGGCGCCAGCTATTACTGACCACTCGCTGTACCTCAGCAATATGCCCAGTACCCAGAATCAGTGGCCAGCAAAGATGGACACAGTCCCCGCCATCCTGGAGGCTACAGTCGGTCTGATGGGAGGATGCACAGGACCCAAAGAATCATCCAAAAGCTGGGCGTGGTGGCTCATGCTTGTAATCCCAGTACTTGGGAGGCTGAGACCAGAGGATCCGGGTTCGCAGCCAGCCTCAGCTACCTAGTGAGGCCCTCCGCAAGTTAGTGAGACCCTGTTTCAAAATAAAGAATAAAAAGTAGGGCTGGGGGTGTAGCTCGGAGGTAGAATGCCCTGGGTTCGATCCCCAGTACCACAAAAAAAAACAAAAGAATCATACAAATAAATGTGAAACTCCTATGGCGACAGGTGCTGCAGAGAGAGATGTGCTTCAAGGGCCAATGACGGGAGGACTTGACTTAGTGAGAGGGATCAGGGCAGGCTTCTTTGGGGACTACTGTTCAAGCCAAGATCTGAAAGGTAACTAAGGATTGTGTAGGTAAAATGGTCAGGCAGCGGGTGCCAAGCCTTTGAGGCAAGAACATGCAGGAGGAGCTTACAGAAGTGCAGAGATGCTGGAGGAGCGCAGGGTGAGCTGAGGCTCAGAGCGCGGCATGAACCAGCCCCAGCCAGGGCCTAAGGATAATAATGGCCACAAATAGGATAGCAGCGATCACAGACTGACCACCTGCTGTATGCCAGGCACATCATAGCATCTCATCGAAACTCCTGGCAATATCTTGGGGGTGCATTCTCGTGAGTGCCTCTTCAGGCATGAGGAAACCGACTTTGGAAAGGTGGCAGGGTTACCAAGGCTGTGAGCCAGTTATGTCTAACTTAAAAGTCCCCCCAGTCCCAGACTCAGAACAACCCACAATTTGTTTTACAAACAGCAGCAATGGAAGAAGACATTATTAACAGGGCTGAGACCACCGACTTTAGACAAGACCCCTCCAGGCGATGTTGGATAATATCTCGGGATAAAGAAAATGAAAATACTTTGTAAACAATGACATCCGTTAAGAGATCAGAGACAATTGCACTGACCTTGGGGTTCCGGGAGAGAAAAGGTCTCAGCATAACCAGGAAATCGCTTTCCTGAACCAGCCCCTCCCTCCGTTACAACAGAGAGCCGCATTCGACCAGTCCCGCGTCTTAAATATCTTTGACATTTCGGAAAATAATTAATTGCGTCGGTTTTACTAATGTTTTAAAATACAAATTAAAAATGTGACAAATGAATGAGAAACAGCAGTCTGTTTTAATGAAAATTTCATCCCTGCCATCAATAAATCATAGACCAAGGAGAACCCAACATGGGCCACAGCGTTCCTTGCCTGTCTGTCTGTGGAGAGGGTTATTTGACAGAAGGGCTCTACTTGGGAACAAGGAAGATTCTAGAATTCTGCAGGACCCAAGAGGCCAGGCTTGGAGTGGGAAGGTGGCTTCAATGGAGACAACTTGAAGAGACATGGCACATGGACCAGCGTGGACCGGTCACTATGGGGTCTGCCTCAGTGTGGGCCGCTTTCCCGGGATAATGTGGCGGACAGAAAGGAGAACCCTAAGATTGGGCTGAAATTCACCAAGTGATGACATTACACAAGCGTCACTGTATAGAGGTTGAGGACGACCCAGGCCGGGCGGGGTCCCTTCCCAGGGGATCCAAGTCATCAACTCCCACGTTCCCATTATGGTTTCCTGGCCCTGGACTCTGTTCCCAGATGTCAAAGTTAGGAACCCTGCCCAAACTTTGTGTCCAGACCTCTACTGAAATTCTGTTTTCCTTTTTTTCCCCATCTTGCAAGAGATGCCTTATCCTACCCATGGGTAAAAATATACCAATTCATATTTATTACATATTTGTGAAGAAATCCAAGAAGGAGATGCTATGGTCTCCCTTGGTCACCCAAGGTCATTTTTCAAATTTACTGTTTTAATCGACTCATCATAATTGTGCATCTTTATGGGGTAGAGTGTGATAAGCCAATCTCAGTACACAATGTACAATGATTAAAATCAGGGTAATTCACATTTTCTTCTCCTTACACATTTATCATTTCTCTGTGTTAGGAAGCTCCAATCCCTCTCTCCTCATTTTTTTTGTAAAATATATAATTGTAAACTATCATCACCCTGCTGAGCTGTAGAACTTTATCGTCCGAGGTTGCTACCTCCAACACCATCTAGGAAGACATTCATATTTGATTTCGGGTTTGCAAAGTGTGTTAGTCAGCTTTTTGTCACGGTGACTAAAATGCCTGACCAGAATAACCTAGAGGCGTAAATATTTATTTGGCTCATGGTTTCAGAGGTTCAATCCATGGTTGGCCGCCTCCAAGGCAGAAACATCATGGCGGCAGGACATGGGGGAGGAAAGTTGCTCAGCACATGGCAGCTAGGAAGCAGAAGGGGGGAGGAAGGGAGGGAGGGAAGGAGGGGTAGACCAGAGACAGATAAAGTCCTCAAGGCCATGCCCCCTCCCCAGTGACCTACTTCCTCCAGCCACGCCCCACCAGCCTACAGTTTCCACATCCTCCCAGTAGTCCATCTGAATTACGAACCCATCAAATAGATTCATCTACTGCTGCGACCGGAATCCTCATGATCCAGTCATTGCCTTAAAGCCCCACTTCTGAACCTTGCTACATTGGGGACCACAACTTCAACACATGAGTGTTTGGGGGTCACAGTCCGGATCCAAACCATGATACAAAGGATCGAGTCAGTTCATTATGAGCTGGGGTAAATGTTCAAGAATGTTAAAGACACAAGAAGCTTTGACGGGAGGGAGTTAGAACATGCAACTTCCAGGGCCGGAGTCTCTAAAGCTGATTCCATGCGTCTGAGGTGCAGGAGGAAAAGAAGAAGGGTAGGATTGTGCTCTGGACACAAGCACCCCGGGTGCACTTTCAAATGCAGTCAGATGCATGAACCTTGGTGAGGACATGGGATGGAGCCCGGGGTTGGTGGGTTCTTTGGGGGAGCGGGAGTATTTCCAACCAGAATCAACTTCATCTCAACTCCCCTATCCTCCCAGCTCCTTCCTGAATCCTCCCTCTGCACCAGAATGCAGCAAACCTCATCTTCTGAGGCCAGATTGAAATGCCAGAATGTATGGAGATTAATCACAGAATAATACAAACTGCCGCTTATCATCTCTCATATATTTGACATAATTACCCTACAAGCAACATGAAAATGTTATACTGTAATAACTCCCAGCCAGGAGAAAAAGCAGCGTTGCTGATAACATGAAAATAGAGGAGAATACAGAACAGAGCCCTTCGAAAACTTTTAATTAATTTTCCCCCTTTCAGCATAATTGATGTTGGTTCAGGCTTCAGTGTTTCCAAAGTGCGTGGCCTAGTAGCAAAGAAATTTAGGACTGGTGCCGATGGCCTATGGAGCAAAGCTGGGCCCTGGTGGTAGGGCTAAGGAGAGGCAATGTCAGGAGCATTTCTGCATCTTTAAACACATACCTTAGTCACTTTTTTTAGTTAGAATTCTTCCATAGCTCCCCACTGCCTGCCCTACAGAACTCAGAGACCAAGGCCCTTTGGTGCCCTTGGGGACCCTTCAACTGTCTGGTACTGCTTGCTCACCTCGTCCATTTCAGCTGGTGCCCATCCCCCAAGTCCCCAGTCTTACTAAATCACTGTGATTTCTCCAAGGAGTCAGACCCCCATTTCTCCAAACCTGCGCACTCAATGTGCACACTTCCAGGACATCCCTCCTCACTCCCTGGCCTCCAAACACCATCTGGCCAACTCTTTCTTTGAAACTTAACTAAGATGTCTTCTCACTCAAAGGCCTCCTCTCCTGAACTGCTGAGGCATTAAAGTGAGGTCCTGGGTGGACAGAGAAGAAAAACCAGGGTCCCCTCACTCAAGGAGCACGGTATCCACTGAGAGGCAGACGGGATTTCAGCACATGACGAACATGGCAGCTGCCATGACAAACATGTGTGCTGGGGTGCCTCTAGAGTAGGAAAAGCAAACCATCGGACTTCCTGAGGAACTTGGTAAAAGTTTCCCCCAAGAGAGTGATATGTGAGCACGGGCTTAATGGGTATGTAGGAGTTCACCAGCAGAGGAAACAATATAAGCTGGGCTTCAAGGATGGCAAGTGATTTGATAAGGAAAGAGGACACATGCAAATCATGGATTTGTGGCTAACTAACCTGTTGGAACAAGGATAGGTCATTGTTATAGTGTGAGATTGGAGTGTCTTCCCAGAAAGCTCCATTGTTGAAACCTGGTCTCCAATACAGTAAGGTTCAGAGGTGGGCAGGGCTAAAAGAGGTGGGTTACTGGGAGTGTGGCCTTGAAGACTACATCATCTATCCTCTCTCTCTCTCTCTCTCTCTCTCTCTCACTCACTCTCTCTCTCTCTCTCTTTCTCTCTTCCCCTTCCTGGCTGCCAAGAGATGAACAGGACATCCCAGGGAAGTGACAATGTCTCTCTATGTAACAGGACCTTCCTGTGCAGGGGCAGGGTCTCTCCTAAGACAGGAGGTCCAAGGCCAGGGTACATGTCTCCTCAATCAGACAGGACATCCCAGGGCCGGGACAGTACCTCGCTATGAGACAGGACCTCCCAGGGCAGTGGCACACCTACCCATGGGACAGGACCTCCCAGGGAAGAGGGCAGTGCCCCCTCCATCAAACAGGACCTCCCAGGGCATGGACAGTGACTCCCCATGTGACCGGAACACCCAGGGCAGGGGCAGTACTTCCTATTGTGACAGGACCTCCCAGGGGAGGGGACATGTCTCTTCCATCAGACATGACCTCCCAGGGCGGGGTCAATGCCTCACATTGTGACAGGACCTCCCAGGGCATGGGACACGTCTCCTTGATCAGTCAGGACCTCCCAAGGCATACCCTGCCACACCACAATGTTTCTGCCTTGGAGCCAATTGACCATGGACTGAACCTCTGAACTCATGAGCCAGATAACCCTTTTCTCCTCTAAGTTGTTCTTATCTGGTATTTTGTCCACAGCCGTGAAAAAGTTGACAAACACAGCAATAAAATATGCAGGGGCAGACTTTTCTACAGGCCACTGGTCTATACCTTGTTTTGCATAGGTATAGAGAATTTCATAGGTATAGAAACATTCATGCTCAGAAATTTCATGGCAGTAGTTTTCAGTGCAAAAATGACTGCGAGAACACATCACAGCAAAAGTTATGGTAAGTTCAGTGATGCATTTAAATTAATTTGTACTTTGTTCAACCCAATCAAATCTACAGACACTTGAGAAATAGCCGCCCTCAGCAAAACATCCACTGTTCTCCTCAGAAATATAAATAAAATATGAATGTGTCTATTCCATGCAGTTACTCTTCTCCCCAACATCTTATTTTTCCCCTCTCCCCATCTTATCTTGCAAAGCTCAGTGTTGAAATGTGGTTTTCTGTGCTACGTGCAACCACTGTTCTCGTCAGAGACCTCTCTCTTGACTTAATTAGGCCCCGGTTACATCTTTCCTCTTCTCATCCTAATTGTCCTCCTCATTCTTCAATATTTTCTGCTGATAATCTACTGTTGTCGAGTTACATTTTGACGTGTTCATCTAATTTGCTGGTTGTCAAATTTCAGTGGGCATCAGAATCACCCAGAGACTTTGTTAGAACACAGACGAGTTCGGGGTGCCATGCCCAGGGGTTCTGACGTAGCAGATCTTTCTAATTCAGAGCCTGAGAATTTCCATTTCTAACAGATTTCCAAGTGATACTGATGCTGTGGTCTAGGGACCACACTTTTGAGAACTACAGATCTATCTTATCTCCCTTCCTCTGTTTCATTAGCAGTTTTTCAGTGGTTTCATACATTTCTTACCTATTCTTACCCTACTTAGAATGTTCAAACCCTTGATTTCCTAAAGAAATACTTAAAATGCATAAAATAATTACATCAGGGGCATAAATGTCCAGAGGCGCATACAATTCTTAAAAACACAGGTACACACTGCGTTCTAAGGGACAGCACATGTATTGTAGAGATGCTCAACTCATTTCTAATGGCTGAGTAAATAAATTAATATAATGCACGTGACCTTTGTCTCCTGTCACCACAGGTAAACATTAATCAATGAAGAGTCAACTTTCATGGGATCAATCTGTGTTTACAGGAGAAACTGAATTTACAGACAACGGCTAGAGTTCTGTATAAAAATGGAACTCTGAGCCGGGCGTGGTGGCACACACTTGTAATCCCAGTACTTGGGAGGCTGAGACCAGAGGATGCGGGTTCGCGGCCAGCCTCAGCTACTTAGTGAGGCCCTCCGCAACTTCGTGAGACCCGGTTTCAAAATAAAGAATAAAAAATAGGACTGGGGGTGTAGCTCAGAGGTAGAATGCCCCCTGGGTTCAATCCCCGGCACTGCCAAAAAAAAGAAAAAAAGAAAAATGGAACTCTGGACCACAACCAACCAACCCTAGGAACCAGCCTGCTATGTAGAAACCAGGCTTGTAGAAAGTTAAACCACTAGGTCTAGCAACTGGTAGATCTAACAGTCCCCCCGTAACAGTTGACCCCAGGTGACCAGGACTCCATCAGTAACTGATAGCTTCCCGAATATTTTGTCCCCTGCTTCAACCTTGGGACCTACCAGAGAAAGCTAAATATGCACCCATAACCAATCACTTAAAATACCTTCTTTCTAATTACCCCCCACAGCTTCCCGTGCCAGCAGCCTTCAACCAGGGTGCACCTGAATCTCCCCTTTGCTCTACTGCAAAGCTTTCCCAGCCCTCTGCCTGCCTTTGAGTCTCTGCCAAACACAAGCGATGCTGGCTGAGTCCTTGAGGCACGGCAGAGGACCTGGGAACAGGAAGGGTTAAAAGAGACCCTCTGTATAAAAACAGAAATAGGGAAGGTTAATGGGTCCAGGGATAACAGTGCGAGTTAATACAACACTTCAGCCCCAAGAGTGATCAAAGGGGAAGGGATGAGGGAGCAGATGGGTGGCGCCAGGAGATTACAAGAGCCCACTGACCTTTGGAATAGAGATTCAAATTAAGGACTGAAACTGGGCACAAGACACTGGGTTCCCAAGACCCAATTCTAGCCAATCAGAAAAGAGCAGCTGGGGAACCACAAAAAAAAAAATAAGAAAAGCTCACCTCCCAGGAACTTCTACTGTTACTCTCTTTCAGGGACCCCCTCCCCCACCCCATGTGACAGGGGCTGTTTTTGTCTTCTATCCTTCCTTGCCTTAAAATAAATCTTTATACCCTATACCCACCCTTGTGTAGTCTGGCAGTTAATTCTTTAATTTCTCCAACAAGAACTCAATCGGAGGAGGAACTTTGCATTATTTTGGCGCCCCAGATGGGACGAGAGAAGGGATCCGGTGAAGAGAGTTTGGTTACACCTTTCCATAGCAGGCCCTGAGTAAATAGCTTTTGCTTGTTCTTGTTTGGTTGGTCTTCATTTATTTCTAAAGCTGGCTGAGAGGCCAGGGGGAAGCCACAGCCCAGTGAACCTTGGGGAAGCATCTCT
>PVJS01009946.1:0-49141 GCA_004027185.1 Glis glis
TAGATGGTTAGAAGTGCACAAAGTACGTTAAAAGTAGAGATAGTAGATAGACTTTGTAGATATTCTTTTGTTAAACTTCACAATGTAATATTGTGTTTGGAAATGGAATGATCAAACCTCTTCTCCAAGCAGTGCACATCATTGTGTTTGTGCTGGCTCCGGGAGGCAGGCAAGGGATGCAAAGGGCTTTATACCAATGTGCTTTGGTGAAGCAAGATTGACCATTGTTGTCCCTTGTGTCTGTTTTACTTTGCTGTGTATATAGTGTGTATACAAAGGACAAATGAGTCGTAATTTACAACATCTAGTCTTTCTAGATGGTAAAGAGGTTGCCAGTGTATGACAAAGGTAGTAAACTAATACACCGAGTTCACTTTGTATTAAAATCCATAGGAAAGACTATACTTAAAACCACTTAGGAAGAGACATTATTAAAGTCCTAAGCATTACAGATGTGTATATCTGGCCCTTGGGTAGATTAGATAAGGGGAAGGGTTCTAGGCCAGAATGTTCCTATTTAGAAGACACTTTCAAATGATAGCCTTTGTTCAGTATGTGTGTGCAGTTTATTCATTGCTATAGTATGTATAGTTGGGAATAAGTCCTTGTTGGAAACATCTGGGCTTTCAAGGTGTTTTAAAAGTGCATGGCACATGGTAAAAACAGAGGGATAAAGTTATGCCCTTTAAGTATTTTTCTGTTATGGTTGCATTTTGGGAATGGAATTGTTAAACTTGATGTCTTGGAAAGTATGTTGTTTAAACTCCGGGTGATGTGTGGGGTGGAGAGTATGCAGAGAGAAGCTCTCTGTGCCCCTTAGATTAGTTCATAATGTCAAGGCATTGTTCTGTATGTACATTTTAGTTACTATTGCTGGGTATTAAAGGAGAAATTCTAATGCCCAAAGTATGTTAGAAGTAGGAAAATAATCCCTATGTAATTGTCCTTTTATTAGTTTCTAGGAAGAACTCTCTTCTGGAGTGACCTTTGTTAATCTGTGTCTTGGAGCTGGGGTGGTCCTGTACTTTGTACCTGACATTAGTTACTGGAATGGGGAAGATGGAGAGGAGGAACGGTGAGGGGAAGAGCTCTTTGCTAATATCTCTGTACCTGGAAGACAGTTTTAGATTCTTATCATAGGTCTCTATGTGCATTTTTTGTAAATATTTGTGTTCATTGTGCACAAAGTGCCTATCTATGTCCTAACACCTTAGCTTCATAGATGTCCTGAGGTGACAGTGTATGGTAAAAAGTAGAGCTAGTGAATTAGCCAACTTGTAAAGACCTTTTGGTTTTAATTGTTAAGAAAGATGCATCTTGGTCATGGAATTGTTACACCTCTGGGCAGTGTATATCAGGACTTGTTCATCGGGCTGGCAGTAGAGGGGCAGAAGGAAGTAGAGAGAGATGGGAACAAGTGTTTCTCAGATTTACATCTTGATATGAACCATGGTGTGTGTGCATCTTCTGTGCTGTCCTACAGTAATACCTTAATTCAGTGGGAACATGCTTTCAACCTAATATTTTAGTAGTAGAAATCTGATAGCTCTCTTAGAAACATGCTTGGTATACTCTTGCTTTATGTCTCATTTTAAACCCAGCATTAAGGGAATGCAGTATTTTGATTTTAACTCTGCCAATATGTCTGTATAAAGGCCTGTTGCTATTTTTTCCTTGAGTGAAATTTTTGTTCCTAAGAAAGGCAAGATTACAGTTTTTTTCTAACGGATTGAGTTGGTATAGTATATCCCTGGTTATCAAAAATACTCTTGTGACTTTGGGATTTTGAATCAGTGAATATTTATGATGTGTGGAAAAGCATGATATGTACTACAATCTTGATCACACAATGGGATGCCGTGTATGTGTACACAGGAATCAGAAGGCCACGGCCAACTAAGCTGCTTGCTTTGCCTCTTGTATTTTTGTTTCCTATAATGCACATATTAACTTTAAAAATAAAGGTTATTCAGGCGAATGCACTTCTCCAAAACAAAACACAGCAAGTTTAATGAATCTGGTCAGCTTAGTGCATTCTACCTGTTTGCTTGTGTTTGGGGCCCATTCATTCTAATCTCTGAAAACTACATCTCAGATCCAACGATCTTGTGGAGAGCTTATCCTCATAACCTCATGACATTTCAAATGAAGTTTTTCTACATATCACAGTTGGCTTACTGGTTGCATGCTTGCCCCGAACTCTACTTCCAGAAAACCAAAAAAGAAGATATTCCCCGTCAGCTTGTCTACATTGGTCTTTACCTCTTTCACATTGTTGGAGCTTATCTTTTGAACTTGAATCGTCTAGGACTTGTTCTTCTGGTGCTGCATTATTTTGTTGAATTTCTTTTCCACATTTCCCGCCTGTTTTATTTTAGCGATGAAAAGTATCAGGATTTTCTCTGTGGGCAGTTCTTTTTGTTTTGGGAAGACTTCTGACTTTAATTCTTTCGGTACTCATGGTTGGTTTTGGCCTTGCAAGAGCAGAGAATCAGAAGCTAGATTTCAGTACTGGAAACTTCAATGTGTTGGCTGTTAGAATTGCCGTTTTGGCATCTATTTGCATCACCCAAGCTTTCATGATGTGGAAATTCATTAATTTCCAGCTTCGGAGGTGGAGAGAGCACTCTATTTCTCGGGAGCCGCCTGTGAGGAAGAAATCAACAGTGACCAAGGGCAGGGCTTCTAGGAAAGGGACAGAAAATGGTGTAAATGGAGCAGTAACATCAAATGGAGCAGACTCTCCCCGTAATAGAAAAGAGAAATCTTCATAATGAATTATAAACTAATTGATTGATGTCCCCCAAGAAATCTGCTTTTTACTATCTTTGAGCACTAGAGATGTTTCTGTTCTTGAAAATACAGTTTGTGCTTTGATCCTCGCTATGGTACTGTTTCATGCATTTTTTAAAAGGGCATTTGAGGGGAGGATGATTACTATAAGTGAAAAAATATTCTAGCTTAGACTAAGCTACCTGCCTTCAAAATAGTTTAGGGACCACTACATATTTTTTTTTAATCTTTGAACATTTTTCTAATGATTTGGGGAGAAAACTATTTGCAAAAATCCTGCATATCAGTGATACTATTTCTTGCACTCGCCTATTTTTTTTATAATATCAGCAAGGTGACCTGTTCCAACAAGGTCATATTTCTTAAGTTAACTTTCAGGGTAAAATGGAAATACTACAAAGATGTCAAACTTTAATATGTTCTCAGTGTTCTCTAATTTTTAGTGATTTTTGTAGCCTTTGCACCTGGAAAAAACAATTTGTAAGATCACCAAAACAATTGTGTGCTTTATTTTATAGGTAGCAGCTGTTAGTGTTACATCCCCATTTAAAAAATATAATACTTATGGTTACAACATGTGGAGATTCATTGCCATATATATTGGATCAAAATATCTTATTAACATAAAAGTACTTGTGAAATAACTTTCTTGTGCATTTTCAACACTTATAAACTGATAATCAGAAAATATTTACTATGAAGAGGAAAATCCAACTTTAATAGCCCCTTTTTGATATGTTTACTAATAACGATTCTTAATGGGGCTTGTTATAAGTTTGATATGCACAGCATCTTAGAAAAACACTGTTTAACCTACAAACCCTTTTGAAAAATAATGCCTACTTGATTTATATCTATAAAAAGATGTCAGGTAATTATATTTGGAAAACTAAATGCACTAACTTTGAAGAAATTGAGAATTCAGGTGGATAAATAGTTTTACAAAAGACAGTGGTTTATGTTATAACTATAGCTTTGGTCCCATCTTTAAATGAGAAACATTTATCTGTATAAAACATATTTTCGGATAAATATATATATATATATATATATATATATATATATATTTGTATCTCTACAGAATGGCTCTAAAAAGCATTTGAGTAAAATATTTGGTTCCCTTTTCTATAATTGTCCTTGGAAATCCTTGTAGATATATTTGGGTGGTTTGCTGTCTTTACAATACATTCAGCGCTCCTTTCGGTGTCTTTGCCTTGTTCCCCACTCCTCACTTCTGTCACCAGCTAAATGTTTGTGCCATTTTTGGTGTAAAGGTTGCAGGCCCCGCAGGTCTGTGGTTTAAGTTGCCATGCTGCTAGAAAGTTGTGCTTTCTCTTTCCAGCTGTTTACCTACTTCCTGGAAAAAGTAGTAGCTCTCTGTAGCATGATGGAGTTTCAGCGGAACCAAATTTCTGCCATTAAAAATTGGCATTATATTGAACTATACATTCAGAAATCAATAAAAATAAAAATTTTTACTTTCAAAAAAGATGTTATTTTACAAACCTGAAAAAAGGAATTTAATATATCATTTAAATCTACAGTTTTATATACCAAAAACTATTCCTCCATCAAAATCCGTAAACTTTTTCTTCGCTTTATGGAAATATTATGTGGGGAGTCCCCTTCTTTTCCTGGTCGTTGGGAAACTCCATGACACAGCTCAGGCGGAGTCTCGCTGCCCACTGAGTGTTGACCGAGCATGCAGGCGACTTCTTGGCTCCTGAGGCTGGAGTCGCATCCCACCTGGTCACAGGACGTGGAGCTAGAGCTGGAGGTGGCACTGGTACTGGTACTGAGCTCTGTGTAGGGGCCTGGTGGATGGAAGGAAGGGCCAGGTGACTTGAGGGCATTCCATAGCGTGCATCCACCCTGTCCCCCTGCACTCTGCACTCAAGTCTCAGCGCTAGATGCTTGGAGAGTCACCAGGACCCTATATGCCCTGGCATTCTCAAAGGTCATTTAGTATCGCTCAATTCAGACAGGAGGACACTGAGGTCCAGACACAGGTCTCCTCAGCAGTGGGCTAGGATCCCAGCACCACTCTGCCTGGTTCTTTGAGCCCACACCCAGCTAGAAGCTTCTCTGGCCTCTGCCTGCCCAGTTCCAGGCACGTCCTGGCACCAGTGTTTGGCAATGTATGTGGTTGTCTCAGGATTGTGGGCACCCTGACTGGTTCAGATACAGGCCCCAGCACCCTTGACGGGGTAGCTACAGGCAGGAGGGGAGCTGTGAGGGCACCAGGAGCCCCACTTGACCTTCTCTTCTAGGGCCTGCTCAGATTCTCAGGCCCGGGTGCCTCAGACTTGACCTGGTCTTAGGATTTGATCAGGAATGCCCCCAGAAGCCTTGTGGTAGCCAGTGCAGCAAGTCTACATGTGAGAAGTCTGGCTCATAATGGCTCAGACCTCATCGCTGGCATCTTCCATTTCTTGGATTCAGCATTTGAAAGGACTTACTGGGGGTAATGAAAACTATAGGCAGCTGGGGCATGGATGGAGGAAGCATGTCACAGGCACACTGAGTGGACTCTGTCTTTCCCTGGCCCCTTCTGTCCTGGCTCTCAGCTTCACGGGGGCCATGAGCTGAGCTGCTGTCCTCCACCACACTGCCGCCATGATGCTCTAACCATCCTCAGCCCATGCAGTGGAGTCTGCCACACATGGACCGAGACCTCTGAAACCGTGAGCAAGAGAAACTGTTTGTTCCTTCCCTAAGTGGTTTTGGATAGGTGTTTTGCTCACAGGGACAAAAAGCTGATGAAGACATCAGGCAACACATCCAATGCTAATCCCAGAATCAGGATTCAGGCTGTCTGGAGATGGTCCCAACTATAGCCGCCTACACTCCCCAGTTCTGCCAACCCTCACCTCTCAGGCTCACTGGACCCCTCCATGGTCGAAATCAGGTCCCAAGGAGCTCCATGGCAGGTCACCATAGGTGTTTAGGCCCACAGAAGCATCCTTCATAGCACCTGCATTTGAAATTCCTGGACCAGAGTGAAGACAGGATGGTGAAGGGCCTGGGTGGGGTAGGACCAGCCTCTGGGTCTTTGCTCTGGGGACCCTCCTTCCCATACTCCCCCAACCCAAAAACCTCCAGATATTTAAATCTGGGTGCACAGATCTTCCTGGAAGCCACCCTGGATCCTAGCCCCTCCCCTCCCCTCCCTTTGGATCCCTTCTCTCTATAGTAAATGTCACCATAAATCAATGGGGGACAACGTCCTAGTGTGCTGGCCAAGCAACTCCCCTCCTCACCCCTGAGGACAGCAGCTGCTCACCTTCCTCCTGGTGTGAGGATCCATCAAGCTCCTCTAGAAGGCAGAGGGCCAAAAGGGAATCAGAAAGCTGCCCTCCACTAGGAGGGCCTCAGCTTCATGCTGCACCACTAAATGTGGCCACGAGGGGGCAGGGCACTCCCATGCACCTGGACCTGAGAGGCCTCTGGATGCCAGGGGAGGAGGAGCTGGGGCTGAGGCTGGAGCACTTTCTTGCCCACCTCTGTCTGCAGACAGTAGAGAGTCTGAGAGTTCAGGAGACCAGGCCCTGCTTGGTCACCATGCACTGTGTGACCTGGGAGGGTGCAGCCATGCTCTCCTGCCCCAGCCAATGCCCAAGGGGCCCAGTGTGACCCGCTCAGCCAAACCTTCTCCAGGCTCTAGAGAGAGCCACCTCTAAGGCTCCACGTAGGACGGGCACGGTGTTCTCCCCAGATCTGCGGCCTCAGAGGCTAGCGAGGGCTCTCTCCACCCAGGTGTCAGGATGCAGAGCCCAATACCAGTCCTACATGACCTGTCCCCTCCCCTGGCCTATTCCCATTTAGAGCATCCTTAAGGACAGTGTCCAGCATCACCAGGTTGGTGAGGCGCCTGCCCTGGTAGGGGACACGGCCCTGACTGCCTCCAGACAGTGGCACCGAGTGAGGGGCAGTAAGCAAGGCCGAGGTCCCTGCACTGAAGGCTTCACAGGGCAGTCCGAGCCGCTCCGGGCTCCCACTCAGAGCAGCCTGGCACTTTTAGCTAGCCATCTCCTGAGCCCCTTTCTGGCCTCCTTGCCCTCAAACTCCCAGGCTGGCATTGGCAGATACACATGGTTCTTTGACCCCTGCTCAGAATCCCTCTCCCCAGGGCTCTGTCCAGCCCTGACCCTGCTGGCCGCAGCTCATTCACACACGATGCCGGGGGCAGAAGAGGCTGCGTCTAATGGGGCATTTGAGGGAGTGGGGCAAGAGGAGGGAAAGGCTGGGGAAACCCTTCCTCTCCTGTGTCCAGGCTGCCCCAGGCCCTCCCTGACTTAGGACATGGTCTCTCACCATCTCCAGTGGCCAGCTCTGGGCTTGGTGACAGTCAATCTTCAATTCAGGGTTAGGTTGGTCCATTTGTGGAGACGCTGGGTCCGACAATCAACCTTCATGGAGGTCCCCTCCTGCGAGGGTTGAGAAGGGAGTCAGCGAGACCATCCTGTCCTCAGCCCTCAGCCTGCAGCACCCCTGGCCTCAGGCCTTGGGTTGGACTCAGCTCTGAAGCCACCCCCAGCATGTCATGTGTAGGTAGAGGGCCAACTGTGGCTCTCACTGGTGGGTTACTGGGCAGGGCCTCACTGCCCTGCTCCTGTTTGCTCCTATGGCATTTGGCAAAGTGCCGAGTAGATGACACCTGCCTCATGGGGACAGCCGAGACTTCCTGTAATGACCCCGCCATAGCTACTGTCCCCACTAGGCCCTCTGCAGCACAGTTTTGCTCAGAGCTCCCGTCCATTTCTTATGCCCTTGCAGCTCTCCACCTCCAGTGAGGTCAGCACCCAGCTCATCAATCATCATTTGGCAGATGAAAAATCTGAGCCCCAGAGAGGGGCCGCGGCTTGCCCAGGTCCATGCACACTCAGAGGAGATCAGCGCTTTAGCCCCAATCTGGCCCATGAATGGGGTCCTGTCCTCCAGTCTCTCGTTGTGTGATACATTTCCCAGCAGATCTGAGCCCCAGGAAGAGAAGGACACGATATTCTGGGTTCCCACCTGCCCCAGAACCTCCAGAGTCTCTGCCTCCCATGTGGTGCTGGGCCATGCCTAAGGCCTCCTATCCCCACAGAGTGTCCTGGCCATGTGCTCTGCAGAGAACTCTGCCTTGGTCCCCTCAGAATCAGAAGTTGCCCAGGGGCCATCTCTGACTGACCAGGACCCCAGGTTTGTGGGGAAGTGACACTTTGCTTCTTCATTTACATGGGAGATTCCAAGGCGGGTCAGGAAGGACTCACCATGTACCAAGTCCTAACCCTAACCCTAGGGCCACAGAGCACAGGTCCAGTGAGGAGAAGCCTGTCCTGGTAGAGATTCGTCCTGGCCCTCGTCATCATCCAGGAAGTTGTGAGTGGGTCAGCTGGGGCAGGGCAGTGCCCGCTTTCCTGCCAGCCTCTGGTGATGGTAAACCTGCCATTCCTTGGCCCAGAGCCCCTGTTCCTGTCTGAAATCCAGCTCTACCATTGCAAATCATGTGACTAGATCAAGATTCTTAACCTGGAGACCACTGGCTGGGGCCCTTATAACTGGTCTCCAATGGCCTGGTCTGACCTGCCCTGGGCAAGCCAGTGCCACACTGGAGGTCCTCTGGAAAAATCTCCAGTGGCGTCACGGACCAGGGCGGACCCAGCGTCTCCACAAATGGGCCAACCCTTCTCTATGTTCTAAATGTCGCCATGAATCAAGGGGGGACAACGTCCTAGTGTGCTGGCCTGGCAACTCCCCTCCTCACCCCTGAGGACAGCAGCTGCTCACCTTCCTCCTGGTGTGAGGGTCCATCAAGCTCCTCTAGAAGGCAGAGGGCCAAAAGGGAATCAGAAAGCTGCCCTCCACCACTAGGAGGGCCTCAGCTTCATGCTGCACCACTACATGTGGCCACGAGGGGGCAGGGCACTCCCATGCACCTAGACCTGAGAGGCCTCTGGATGCCAGGAAAGGAGGGGCTGGGGCTGAGGCTGGAGCACCTTCTTGCCCACCTCTGTCTGCAGACAGTAGAGAGTCTGAGGCTTTGGGAGACTAGGCCCTGCTTGGCCACCAGACACTGTGTGACGTGGGAGGGTGCAGCCATGCTCTCTTGCCCCAGCCAATGCCTGAGGGGCCCAGTGTGACCCACTGGGCCAAATCTTCTCCAGGCTCTAAAGAAAGCCAACTTCATGGCTCCAGGTAGGATGGGCATGGTGTTCTCCCCAGACCTGAGACCTCGGAGGCTAGCCCATGAATGGCGTCCTATCCCCCAGAGTTTTGGTGTGTGCTCGGGCTCCCAGATGAACGGAGCCCCAGGTGAAGAGGGACACGATGTTCTGGGTTCCCACCTGCCCCAGAGCCTCCGGAGTCTCTGCCTCCCATGTGGTGCTGGGCCATGCCTAAGACCTCCCATCCCCACAGAGTCCTGGCCACGTGCCCTGCAGAGAACTCTGCCTCGGTCCACTCAGAAGGAGGAGTTGCCCAGGGGCCATCTCTGACTGACCCCAGGTTTGTGGGGAAGTGACACCTTGCTTCTTCATTTACAAGGAAGATTGCAAGATGGGTCAGGAAAGACCCACCATGCACTTGCTGGTCCCTGGTGCCTCTAAGTACCCATGCTTTCTATCAAGTGGTGGTGCCTGTGGCTTCACTATGTCCCATCAGCAGCATGTGCTCCAGGGACAGAGCTTAGAGCCTCCTGGTGCACCCAAGTCTGCCTCCCATGTCTAGACATTAGGCCATTTGTCCTGCTGACCCCGGGCCTCACCTGCAGCTGACCTAGCAGGCGGGTCTCACTCCTGTCACGGGTAGTACCCAGAGAATGGGCCTAGCACCCTGGATTCCTGGAAAGGTTGGGGAAGGTTGTGAGAGCAACACTTTCATAACAGACTCCAAACTGTCCGAATTAGTAATGTGCAGCAGGGTTCCACTGAGCCCTGGACTCCACATCCTGAGGAGCGGAGCCTTCACGCAGCAGCAAGGAGACCAGCACCCTTGATGCCAAGTAGCTTACTGTGACCAGGTTTGGTTTCCACTGAACAAGGAATTCTGTGGCTACATTTTCAGCTATGAAATTCCCACCATGGCTCCCCCAGTGTCCAGCGGACAAGGCAGCTGTGTCCTGATGCAAATCTGCTGACGGGGCCCCCGGACACCCCCCATCAGCGACCCTTGCCGTCCACGTTAGTGACTACGTTAGTGGCCGCCCAGGATTCCCACAGCTCCTGAGGGGTTTGGTGACCCTACCTACAGTGACTCTGCAGAGCAGAGAAGTTTACCCAGAAGGTGGAGAAGATGCCAGCGTCCTGGGGGATGAGGCCTCTGTGAGCTATGGCTGGAGCTCCCACTACCTCCCACCTCCACCCCATGGCTGAGTCCCCTCCTGATGAGACACATGCCTGGGAACCCCGCAGGCCTGCTGTGTACCCAGGGTGAGGGCAGGAGTGTAGCTCAAGCCAAGGAGAAAGTCAGAAAGGAGTGAATCCCCAGGCAGTGGGACGAGAGACTCAAGGCCTTTGGAGACCTGGGAATGAGGGGTCCCAACCAGTGGACTCCGGGTTAAGATTCGTGACCTCGTCACATGGTTTTCAATGCAGGAGCTGGGATTCAGACAGGAACAGGGGCTCTGGGCCAAGGAATGACAGGTTCCCCATCACCAGAGGCCAGTAGGAAGGCGGGCACTGCCCTGCCCAGCCCAGCTGAGCCACTCACAACTTGCAGGATTAGGAAGAGATCCTTCTCTGGGGCAGTCGAATCTCTATCAGGACCGGCTTCTCCTCCCTGGGCCTGTCCTTTGTGGCCCTAGTTGACAGCCAGGCAGGCTTCAAAGATGACAGGGGCACTAGGGCCGTCTCCAGTGCCAGGGGAGGTGCTACATCCATAGGAGAAGAGACCTCAACCAGATGGCCTTTCCGGTATCTCTTCCGCAGAAGAGAACTCCCCTGCTTGCCAGAGAAGCACCATCCTTTGACCCCACAACAGTGTAACTTCCCAGACTGTGGTCCCCTGCCTGAGGGGCCCAGGTTTGTCCTTTTCTCAGACAATGCCAGCCTTGGAGCCTCCTGTTATGCCCAGCACCACCCCTTCCCCAGGTGTTCTTAGGAACCCACCACAAGCCGCCTCTTCCTCCAACTCCTCCTCCTCCTCAGACTTGTACTCATTGGACTCCAGGTCCGCCAGGGCCTTCAGGTGACGCAGGAGCACCTGGGCACGGCGCTCCAGGTCAGATCCCAGAAAGTTGTACAATAAATAGCCCACGAGGAGCTTGATCCCAGAAAAGAGGGGTAGCTGAAAAAAGTGACTGGAGTACTGGTCCACCCAGGTGTTCAGGATGCTGTACATGGTGCTGTGGGCAGGGGCGCTGCAGTCAGAGGCCTGGTCTCTCCTTCCCAGGCCTTCCACTGCACCTCTGTGGGGCTGGGCTCCTGTGCCACTCGTGTCCTTCTGAAGGCCAGTGCAGCCCACACGAGCGCCTGTGGTGACTCAGCCAGTGGCAGGCCAGGTCATCAAACAGGGGATATCAGATCCTCCCACAGAAGGAGCTCATAATGGTGTGAGCAGCTCTCCCCTTCTCAAGAAAGCCCGACACTGTCAAGTCTGCATCCCCCAGCCCCTCCCGAGCAGTAGGTAGATTCCAGGAGGTCAGAACTCCCTGCCCAGAATTCACAGGAGACTGGGGTCACCTCAGCCTGGGGTTCCTGCTGTCTTGCTGCTTCATTGTCTGTGAGCCCCTGTGATCCTGTCTGCCCACTGACACCATCCTGCTGAAGTGTGCGGCCTTTGCCTGCACTCACTAGGTCGCCTGACAGCCAGCTGAGCACCATGACCAAGGGGTGGACCCGGAATGAGCCCACTGCTCCCCACGCATCTGTGGCCAGTGGAGGACAGGAGGGCCAGCCTGGCCTGGATGGACTGTGGCAGGAGTGGATTCTCCCAGGGACCTGCTCTGAGCCCCATCTCTCAGCTCACTAGATACCTGGGACTGATCTACAGCCCTCAGCCTTTCCCCTGCTGCAGGTGGAGCCCTAGAGCTAGAGCTCAGTCTCCAGCAGCAATCCAATGTGCAGCAGCCAGTGTTTGCCCCCCTCCCGAGGCCAGTCCCCCACATGACCCCACTCTGGGGACACTCACTCTTTAAGTCGCTCCTCTGTTCCTCCAGCCTTCCCGCAGCAGGGCATGAAGCACCCATATCTAGGGGAGGTCAGCAGGGTGTCATACCACTGTACCTCCCATGACAGCTGGGTAACCAGTTGACCCCTTGGTGGGAAGGGCCTGAAGGCATCGACTTTCCTTTCCACTCGATTACGCTTAATGCCTTGAAATGTGCCTGCACACAGTAGGCGCTTCATATATGTTCATCCCATGCACGACCCCAACCAGCCTCTTCCCAGGGATCTCAGGCCTGGCACTTTCTACCAATCCCCAAGTTCCTTTCTGGCTATACCCAATTGGGTTCCCCCTGATGGAAACTGGTGCCTCCTTTAGGAATAAGACAAGTGCTTTGCTTGAGACCTCGGAGGAGTCAGGCCCCTGGCAGAGAGCGTCTTCATGGCCAAAAAGCAACCCCACACCAGAACCCACAGCCCTGGGAGAGACCGATTAGCACCCGACTGGGGCAGCATTGCCAGGATTCATCCATCTCACTTTGTCCCTACCAAAAACTATGAGGGTGGTCCTCTAAGCACCCCAGTGTCTACCTAGGACCCTGGGCTCAGAGAGGTGCAGAGCATCCCCAAGATCCAGCCAAGAGGTTGAAGCATCCGCTGAGCTGGATGATGGGTCTCATCTTATGAAGAGCTTTATCAGCACCTTCTCAGGGCTCTCAAATCTGTATTTGTGAAGAAAGTTATGGAGGAAAGCAGTGTCCCCTTTATACAGGGCGGGCACCAAGTCCTTTAACATCTGCTGCAGCCAGTGGGAGTCCAGCATCTCTGCTTGTGATTCATCCTGGGTCACGATTGACCCACACTCACCCTGGGCTGGGACCAAGAAGGGAGGGTGGGGTTGAAACATGGAAACAGCAGCAAAGTACAACGTGACTCTGCCATACAGGGACACGAATACCTCACAGAAGGATTTACGCACACACACACACACACACACACACACACACACACACACACACTCTGCTGAGGGTTGGGGCTGTCCATGTGAGGGTCAGAGGGTGAGTTTGCCTGGTCTGACCTGCCCTGGGTGAGCCGGTGCCACACTGGAGTTCCTCTGTAAAAATCTGCAGAGGCGTTGGGGGCCAGGGAGGACACAGCGTCTCCAGACATGGGCCAAGCCCTCACTACATGACTTCCTGAGGCCTGAGCCTCGATGAGCTGGGAGAACATGCTGCTCAGAACATGCTGCTCTGACCAGAGTCTCCTGGCAAGTGAGCCGGCTCCTTCTGGGTGCCGAGATACCAGGGCTCCACGTTCTGTTTGGTCATCATCAGGGAAGTGAGGTCACTTCCGGGGTTCGCTCGCCTGGGCATCTTCCTCACACAGGACCCCTTCAAATGTTGCATGGGCTGCAGTCCTGATCGTCCTCCCATGCCACTGGTACAATTGGACACAGTTATACCAACACACCCCACTCCACCCTCGTCCTCCAGGCCTGGGTACTGCTTCTGCCCAAGCTTTTAGCAGGTAGAACTGGGTCCCACCCCAATCCTCATTCTTTCTGTGTGTGTGACCCTGGACCAGTCACTGTGCCTCTCTGGGCCGCCCCCTCTCTCTCCCGCTGCTCTTTGAGATCACTCTGGCATTGACTTCCTAGCTGGTCCTCATGTGTAGTTAATTCCGCTTGCTGCATTTCCCTCTCAGAGCCAGGAGGAGGCGGAAGTGAGTGAGATTCAGAGATTGTCCCCTCTGCATAGACTTCCAATGACTTCCTGTGAGGTTTAAAATCTGCACGGTGGCCTGTTCTCAGCCATGAGGTGGGCACCTCCCCCCCACGGATGCAGGAGCTGCAGCCTCCAGGTGACCGAGGCCCGTGGTCCCCTCCAGATGAGGTGGATCCGAACATGGTCTGGCTTCTAAGGAGGAAAACTGGGCAAAGTGATGGTAGGTCACTTTCACGTTTGAGATGTGGGAATTTGGTGACTTCTGTCTGTCTCCTCCCTTGCATCCTTTCTCCTTTATATCATCTATCATCTATCATCTCTCTCTCTCTCTCTCTCTCCCTCTCTCTCCCTCTCATTCTTGTTCCAAGATTTCACATCTGATATTATTGGCTGCCCTGTGGACAGGTCTCAGGGGTAAAGATCTGACTGTGTCACACTGAGGCTCAGCCAAACTGGATCCTTCCAAAAACACAAGAGCAAGCTAGGAGGCCAATTCTCCCTTCCTGGGCTCAGCGGAGCCCATAGCTCCATCTTCCTGAGAGCTCTGTAGGCAGTGGCACTAGGTTCAGGGGACCTGAACACCCTAATGACATGTGATGACATCAGTAACCATTGGTGTCAGGGGTCCTGGACACCTAGTGCAATATCCAGGCCTTGGGGTCTTCTCTGACCTGTTCTTCTCAGGCTGTCCAGCCACACTGGCCTCCTATCCAACCTCCTCCCTGGCCAAACTCACTTCTTGCTCCGGGTCTCTGCCCAGCCCAGTCCTCCCCAGCACACTGCTCCCTCACAAGCAGGGACATCTCCCTCTCGTCATTCTGCTTCCAGCAGAAAAGTCAACCCATTGAGAAGCTCAGACCCAGTGACTGACCCCAGCCCTCTCTGAAGCACTGGGAAGTATTGGGACTGTAATGCTTGCTGTTTTGTTTTGGGTTTTTTTTTCCACATCCATGGATTTTTTGTTGGTTTGCAAAAATTTTTGTTAGCAAAATTTATTCATTCATTTATTTTTTACTTCTTCAGGCATAAGATTCTAAACATACTGACTAAGAACAGCATTTCTTATTCAATAAAGTATTTCTTATTCAATAAAGAAAAACTGGTAGAAAACTTTGGCAACCCGAGATTTCTTTCTTTTTTTTTTTTTCTTTCAGTACTGGGGATTGAACCCAGGGGCATTCTACCTCCAAGCTACTGACAAGGGAAAGGCCAAGGGGCAGCAGGGTTGGGAAAGAAAAAAATGCATTTAGTTTTGAACATGCTGCTGTCTAGATAATTAAATATCAAGCAGAGAGTTAGATGAGCCTGGAGGAAAATACATTATTTAAAGAAATTACATTACATTAGAAATTACATTATTTAAAGCATGATACAGCCAGGGGTGGTGGTGCACACCTGTAATCCCAGTTCCCGGAAGGCTGAGATAGGAGGTTTTGAGGCCAGTCTCAGCAACTTAGTGAGATGCTGTTTCAAAATAAAAAAATAAAATAGGGCTGGAATGTGGCTTGGAGATAGAATGGCCCGCAATCCCCTCTACAAAAAAAGACAATAAAAATCTATGACACTGCGTAGCATCATTAAGTGAGCTAAACATAGAAGAAAGTCCCAGTGGCTAAGATATAGGATGAGTTCTGGGGTCTTTTTTAATTCTTTATTTTGAAACAGAGTCTCATTAAGTTGCGGAGGGCCTCACTAAGTAACTGAGGGTTGCCCTGCGAACCTGCAAACCTGCAAACTTGCGATCCTCCTGTCTCAGCCTCCCAAGTACTGGGATTACAAGGGTGCACCACCATGCCCAACTAAGTCCTACATTTTGAGGTTGGGAAGATGAAAAGGAGAAAGAGCGGTCAGAACAGTGGGAGCAAAGCCAAGCAAGTGTGTTGACCTGGAGGCCCATTGGGGGGTTGAGGGGGATCACCAGCATCAAACGCTGCTGGTTTGTCAAGTAAGCAGAGGGCTGAGAGCTGGCCATTGTCCTGGGTGCTGCAGAGGTCATTAGATGTGCAAAGGGTCGGTTCCAGTGGAGTGTCTGGGATAAGCCTGATTGGAATGGGTTCAAGGGAAATGAGGAAGAGACAATATGGACCACAGTGTGGACCACTCTTCCCAGGGATTTTGCTGCGGATGGAAGGAAAGGAAAGGGGCAGTGCTTAGGGTAGAAAGAGCTGTCAGGAGAGGGATTTTTTGTTTGACTTCTGTCATTATCACTATTTTATTTCATTTGAATATGGGAGACATAACAACAGGCATTTTTGCTCACAGGAATAATCCAAAAGAGAAGTGAAAATAGACAATGAACGGAGACAGAGATGTTGTGCATAAGAGAGAAGGAATAGGCTCTAGAACCCAAGCGGGGCTGGGCCTGAGCTAGGAACATAGAAAGGGGACTTTGGAAATGGTAGAGCAGAGTCTATGTGCACAGAGGCTGGGAGTGACAGCATGGTGGAGGGAGGTATGTCAGTTCTTTTCAGATAGCTTCCCTAGGCTGGAATAAGGAGCAAGATCTACCCATCAGTGCCCAGTTTGGAAAACAGGAAATATTCAAGCCAAGAAAAGCTTAATGAAATGAATTGGTTGCAAATTGTTGGAAGAGCCAAAGAAGTCAAAGGAAAGAGAAGGTGTTACCTGCATGGGACCACTGACTTGCTGGTGGAGCCACTACTAATAGTGAGTAGGAACTACACCCTCTTTCTGTGCTGGAAATGTTTATGGGGCTGGAACCTGTGGTTGCCTGCAGGCAGCTTGCATTGCCAGGACCAGAATCAGAATGACTTCTCCCCTCCTCCAACTTTCTAATCTGTGTCCACATCTTTTGTTGGTAGAATCAGACTGGAAAGCCACTGACAACAGTCTGGGAAATGCAGTTTTAAGGCTTCCTGCCATCTGCAATACCAGAAATATCTCAGAAGGCTGGGAATGGAGTCAAATACCACAAACCACAAAAGGCCATCAGCTGACAGTGAGCATAGGGGAGAGACTGGAGTTTTGGGGGGAGATAAAAAGGCATCAGTCATTGGCAGAGTAAGTGTATGATTAAACTTGGGGAATACAGAACAATTGCCTGTGATTTTTAAGGCCACAGGAGGTAAGACAATGTGAATTTAAAGTTAGATCACTCAGCATGCGTGGTCTTCTCCAGCCCACAGAGTAGGCAAAGATGGGGGTTTAATCAAGAGAGATTACTGAAACAAGAGTGGGGCTAGGAGCTGGGTGGGGTGGTGCACGCCTGTAATCCCAGTACCTGGCATGCTGACACAGGAGGATCGCAGGTTAGAGGCCAGCCTCAGCAACTTAGGCTCTCAGCAACTTGGTGAGAACCTATTTCAAAATAACATAGGGTTAGGGGCATAGCTCAAAGGACACCCCTGGGTTCAACCCCCAGTACTTCACTCACGCATGCACACACGCAAACACACACACACACACACACACACACACACAATGGGGCTAGGGATTTGAGGGTGTGTCAAGAGTGTAAGGAACTTGTAGTCCCAGTGTTTGGAAGGCTGAGACGGGAGCCAGCCTCAGCTACTTAGTGAGGCCCTCCACAACTCAGTGGGACCCTTTTTCAAAATAAACAATAGAGTGAGTTTGGGGGTGTAGCTCGGAGGTGGAGTGCCCCTGGGTTCAATCCCAAGTATCACAAATAAATAAGTAAATAAACAAACAAACAATCTCTCCACACACATGCGCGCGCACGCACACACACACACACACACACACATGCACGCACACACACACACAGTTTCTCTGGAGAACCCTAGTTAATACAACCACTAATGAGTTGCATGATCCTCAAGGTGATATTTGACAAGTGTCAGTGTAATACCCCAGGTTAGCGAGAAATTACAGAGATCAAGGGAGACCAGGAGTAAAAATCAAATTGAAGTCGTTTATTTCTTTTAAGCTGGTGACCAGTGGTCCAGAGTGGGTCTTAAAGCAGACTCCAACAACTGGGCACTGGAGTCAAGGTGAGCAGGGTTTTTAAAGGCATACAGCATTTGTAACTTAAATACTGATTTAAAAATGGCACATACAGCTTGTGTCATGGTTACATAAAGGGTTACATACATCATGAATCTATAACCAATCAGCTATCTTCAACTAAACTCTTAAGTGGGTGGGGGTTTACTTATCAGCAGAAGCTATAGTAACAGAAGCCAAACATTATGCAGTTAATATTATCTCTGGGTGAAAAGTTCAGTAAAGTTTAAAACTTCTCATTTGGCAAAACAAACTGTTGCTTGGATTACAAATTTTTCTTTTCCTTGGGTGGAGTTCTTGTTAGCTACTTTCAGCAGAGAAGGGGGTTTTAAAATGGAGTTACCATTGCTTTTACACTCTGTTTCTACATTCCATTCCCCACTGGTTTTTCATTTTGTTAAGGAAAATCTTTTTCTACATTTGGTCTTCAGTTTCTAAAGGAGTGTATGACATTTGGCTTTGAAGAACAAAAAGTTTTATGGCCTGTATCCTTTTGTTAATAAAGTTAATCAAATCATTGATAATGCATGGCCCAACTAGAGCTATTAGGCATACTAATAATAACGGGCCCAAGAATAGAAGTAAGTAAGGTAACCATCCCCCGACCCTGTCCATAAGAACCCTAAGTTGTTATTTTCTTGTTGCCTTTTTTCAATTCTTCTTGTAAGTTTTTAATTTTGTTCTTAACAATCCCAGAGCGGTTAGCATAAAAACAGCATTTTTCATTAAGAAATAAGCATATTCCTTTTTAGCCTCATCCTGAACTCTCCTCCCTGATCTGATTCTCCTGGGGGTGGACGTAGGTACCAACATAAGGTCTCATCTTCCTTTCCTGGGCATCCGTATATTGAATGATCTCCTAGGGACACCCCCGTCTAGTAAGTGTGGCCACCAAATGTACATCTAGATGCTGATTTATAACAATAGCGCCTCACTATACTATATGCAGTGAATGTGGTACCTTGTTCACATCCACACGGGGGAGGCCCTGCCTCCACTGGCCTTGGGGCTATTCTTGGACAACAGATGATTTCCCCTCGGAATCCCGGGCAACCTTCAGAATAGGATTTGAGTAAACTGGTGGCATAATAAAGAGTAGAACCGGAAGCACAGGACACCTTGCCAATGTAGCAAGATTCAGGCACAAAATTTGTTAGAATTACTCCCCCCTCCTCCCAAATACATTGCTGGCAGGTCCAGTGCTGACAGCAGCCAAGTTGGATACAAAACATGATTAGAATGAAAATGAAAAGACATATATTAAAGTTTTTTAAGTCTTATCTTAGTTGGACACTCCGTTGTTTGGACAATCTATTGATCTTTTCCCGCTGGTTTGGCTGGCGGGGCTAGCTTGACGTGTGTCTAGTGAATTCAAGCTGATTTTCTTGCAACCTTAACAGCAGTTGGGGTTGCAAGGATCATGACCCAAGGTCCTGTCCACCGTGGCTCGAGGGAGTGGGCCAGCAGTTTTTTATATATACTTGGTCACTGGGCTCGAAGGAGTGTAGAGTTAGTGGAGTCCCGCCAGGTCCTGCTTGTGCTGCTGCAATTGTGGAATGTATGTCTTTTCTAACGTGATGTAGAGCCTGTAAAGAACTAAGCAAATCTGAATTAAGGATGAGACATGCCTCTTGATTTAACTTAGGCAGCACTGGAGGAGGACGTCCAAATATAATTTCATAAGGGGTGATTTCTTTTATATAGGGAGTACAACGCACTTGCAAAAGGGCAAAAGGAAGGAGATCTACCCAGTTTTTGCCAGTCTCTAAAATTAGTTTTGTCAAAGTCTCTTTTACCGTTCTATTCATTCTTTTACCTGGCCTAAGCTCTGGGGTCTATAGGCACAGTGAAGTTTCCAATTTATATTTAATAACCGAGTTAGGTCTTGGGTGATCTTGGCCATGAAGGCCGGGCCATTGTTGGTCCCTATAGCACATGGGAGGCCAAATCAAGGAATAATTTTCATTATTAACTTTTTAACAGTTACCTGTGCTGTCTCTGTTCTGGTTGGAAAAGCCTCTACCCATCCAGAATAAGTATCCACAAAGACCAGAAGGTACTTGTAACCATATGAGCCTGGTTTTACCTCAGTGAAGTTGATCTCCCAGTGGTCTCCTGGGCTTTTTCCTCTCAGTTTGGGGTTGGAGTTGTTTGGGCACATCTGGCAGCATTTACTTTGATGCAGGTAGGACATCTTGCGACAATTTCGTGGATCAGCGATTGCAAGCTTCTAATGTAATATTTCCTTTTTAGTTTCTCCCAGGTGTGTAGAGGAATGAAGCTGCTGGACAAGGGTTTTTCCAAATTCCTCAGGAAGGTAAAGTCTTTTATCAGGAAGCACAGCCCATCCAGAGTCTGAGTCCATTTTTCTCTGTAACTCTTTTATAGGCTCCAGGTCTTGTTCAGAATATGCTGGTTTGTCTGGGAGGTGGCGTGGCAGGAGTGCTGGCAGGATATGTGTTTGCCCCGCTGGTTTTAGGACCACCTCTTTTGCTGTTCTGTTAGCCAAATTATTTCCCCTTGTTATCGGGGAGTAATTTTTTAGGTGGGCTTGACAATGGATGATGGCCACCTTTCGCGGAAGCCAAATGGCGTCCAAGAGTATGAGGATCTCAGGGACATTTTTTTATCTGTTTTCCCCCTGATTCGAGGAGTCCTCTTTCCTTATAGATGAACCCAGGCACATGCGCTGTGGTTAATGCATAGTGGCTATCGGTGTAAATGTTTACAACCTTATCTTTTCCCAGCCGTAGGGCTTGGGTTAAGGCTATAAGTTCAGCCTTTTGAGCCGAGGTTCCATGCCCCAAAGCTTGGGCCCATAGTACCTGTGAGGGGGTTACCACCGCTGCTCCCGCGTGGCGAACTCCTTCTAGCACAAAGCTGCTGTCATCTGTGAACAGGGTCTCATCGGGGTTTTCCCAAGGAGTGTCTTGTAGGTCTGAGCGAGTTCCTTGAAAGGTGCTTAAAATTTTAGAACATTCGTAAACTGATTCATTCTTATTGTCATCGGGCAGCAGTATGGCAGGATTTAGGGAGCTGGTGACCATGAATTAGATCTTTTGTGTGTCTAATAATAATGTTTGATAATGAGTTAAATGAGCGTTTGAGATTCACCAGTCGGGAGGAGATCTTAAAATTGTTTCTACAGCATAAGGAGCCACTATGTGAAATTCTTGACCCAGAGTCAATTTTGAGGCTTCTTTAACTAGAATGGCCATCGCTGCCACAGCTTTTAAACAGTTTGGCCAGCCTAGAGCCACATAGTCTAGGCATTTTGATAAGTAGGCTACTGGCGTTTTCCATGGTCCCAAACACTGGGTTAGGACCCTTTCGACTATCCCCCTCATTCAGCCATATATAATTGAAAAGGTTTCTCAAGGTCAGGAAGAACCAGGGCTGGAGTCTATGTTAAGGCTTGTTTCAAAGCACTGAAGGCCTCGTTCTCTTTTTCTGATCAGACTAACTGTTATTTTTTTTCCTTTTGTTGCTTCATATAAGGGCCTGGCAATTTCAGCACAACATAGGATCCAAAACCTGCAATGCCCGGCTGAACCTAGGAACTCCCGAACCTGCCTTTTAGTTTTTGGTTCTGGGATTTGAAGTATAGCCTTTAGTCTTTTGGTGGAGAGTTTTCTATTTCTTTTCTCCAACTGATAGCCCAAGTAAGAAACTCTGGAACGGCATATTTGAGCCTTTTTTGCTGAGACCCGGTAACACAAGTCCCTTAGGGTCTGCAGTAAGTAGATTGATAACAGTTTTTGATGTTCTAAAAACATTTACATATTGTAATAGGACAGTTTTTGGATGCTCTTGACTGAAGAGCTGTAAGTCCTGGCTCAAGGTTTCATCAAACAGGGTAGGTGAGTTTTTAAACCCTTGTGGCAGTCGTGTCCATGTTAATTGCCCTGAAAATCCACCCTCTGGGTCTGTTCATTCAAAAGCAAAAATGAGTTGACTTACCTTTGCCAACCTCTTTGCCTGCTTTTCCTTTGGGGAATCCTAGTTGTTATATACCTTTTGGGCTATTTCCACCAGTTCAGACATAACCTTTCCCTCGAATCCCTCAAGCTTTTGTAATAATTTTTTTTTTATGTCGGGGGCCAACTGGGTCACAAAGGCCAAATCTATTGCCCGTTTATTTTCAGAAGCCTTAAGGTTAATGGAAGTGTACAGCCAGTAGGCTTGTTGCAGGTGCTCTAAGAAAGCACTACGTGTCTCCATTGGGCCCTGCAGGATTTCACTTACCTTTGACAGATTAGTGGGCTTGCGGACAGCAGCTCTAATTCCTCTCAACAGAGTCTGGCGAAACAGGTCTAGATGCTCCTTACCTCTGTTATCATTGGGGTCCCAATCGGGCCAGACAGTCGGGAACATAGCCTTGATCCGGGTGGGATCCGCAGAGGGATGGCCATCTGGATCTAAAATAGTCCGTCGTGCTTCATGACGGATTTGTTCACGTTCTTCAGACATGGACAAGGTCTGAAGGAGCTGTTGGCAATCATCCCAAGTTGGTTGGTGGGTGTAACAGACTAACTCCAAGAGAGATATAAGACCCTGTGATGACTCAGAAAAAGAGGGGTTTTGGTTTTTCCAGTTAGTTATAAGGGTCGGAGGTGGTAAATGGGACGTAAACCATAAAAGGGCCTGTTGCAGATGGTGCATGTCATAGTAGAAGAATAGCATCAAGGGTCGGCCCATAAGTTGAGCCAGTACAGGTGTGGGGAGGAGAGGTCAACGGAGAAGGAGGGGAAAGGGGTGAGCTGGGAGGCGAACTGGGGGGTACACTAGATGGCACAGGGGAATCTGCCGAGGCAGAGGGATATGGTGGTGGGAGAGAAGGGTAGAGGGAAGTAGGGGATTTAAGAGGATCAAGAGGATCATCTGGAGTCTCTAGAACTGTGGGCGGCTCTGAAAGAGAAGTAGGTTTTTGGTCAGACATTTTTTTAGGACCAGATTTAGTGACCAAAACAGAAGTCTTGGTGTTAGTTGGAACATTTTAGTCACTAGTTCTCTGTAAATCTCACGGCTGATGTAACAGGAACTTTTTTAACCACACAGGCCTGTTAAAAAGAATGTTTGACCAAATCAGAATGTAAGGACCTTGGTCAGGGTAGCCGGGCTTTCCGAAAACAATCTGTTGTACCTGGATAGCAGTAGGCAGGTCTGTGGTGCCCTCTGATGGCCATCCAACGTTAAATGTGGGCCACTCAAGTTCGCATAGCCTGCGGAGAACAGAGGAGTCCACGGATGTGCCATAATTAGTGGCGCGCCTCTGAAACTCCTGAAAATGGTTGAGGAAACAAGACAAGACTGTTGGACAAGACAAGACAGAGGACTGTGTTTGACCTATACCTCGGCTAGCTAAGATGATACAAAAACAGAGAGATAGACCTACAATAAACGTTAAAACAGAAACTTAAAACAGAAACAGAAAACACAATTAAGTCAGGGAGAGAGAAAAGACAAAATAAACAAAATATACACTCGGTGGCCACCACTCATTCACACACCAGAACTGGATCCTACTACTGACATCAGGTCAGATTCCGGATCAAATCCTGGCTCCCCAGATCCTACTACTGACCCCAGGTCAGATTCTGGATCAAGGACAGAGACGACGTCTCATTCTGTCTCAAGGGTTGGGGTCAACGGTTGCGTCCAACCTGTCCGATTCCCTCCCAAGAGGTCGACCTACCAGAAACCAGTGGCTCCTTCAGGCGTCCAGTCATGGCCTTCCGAGAACACAAAAGATGAAGCTGAGACATGTCTTCTCAGGAATTCTCTCTATCTCGGGGATTCCCCTCTATCTCTGGTTTGAGCAGAGTGGCCATGAAGGGAGGCTAAATTTGGGCTCCACCAGTCTCACCTTGGAACTCCAGAAAATCTCATTGGGGCCTCCAAATGTAATACCCCAGGTTAGCGAGAAATCACAGAGATCAAGGGAGACAAGGAGTAAAGATCAAATTGAAGTTGTTTATTTCTTTTAAGCTGGTGACCAGTGGTCCAGAGTGGGTCTTAAAGCAGACTCCAACAGCTGGGCACTGGAGTCAAGGTGAGCAGGGTTTTTAAAGGCATACAGCATTTGTAACTTAAATACTGATTCAAAGATAGCACATACAGCTTGTGTCATGGTTACATAAAGGGTTACATACATCATGAATCTATAACCAATCAGCTATCAACTAAACTCTAAGTGGGAGGGGGTTTACTTATCAGCAGAAGCTATAGTAACAGAAGCCAAACATTACACAGTTAATATTATCTCTGGGTGAAAAGTTCAGTAAATTTTAAAGCTTCTCATTTTGGCAAAACAAACTTGCTTGGATTACAAATTTTTCTTTTCCTTGGGTGGAGTTCTTCTTGTTAGCTACTTTCAGCAGAGAAGGGGGTTTTAAAATGGAGTTACCATTGCTTTTACACTGTTTCTATATTCCATCAGGACAAGAGAAATGCCAACGGGAGGGACACCTCCAATCAGGGAGACCTTGATCAGGAGCTGGGGACTTGAGCAGGATTCTGAATCAAAATCAAATTTGAATAGGTGGAAAAAGGAGGAAGGGCTTTCTGGATGGGGAAACAGAGCAAATCTTCAGAGCTGGGTCCACGTAGGAGACCAGTCCAGTGTCACTGGTGCTCCCAGCACTGGTACCTCCCTCACCACAGCTGTCACAGTTGCAACTGGACACTCATTAGTGGGAGTATGTATTTAATGCCATTTCCCTCTTTAGTCCATGAGCTGGTGTTCTTTGCATGTGTACATTCTCTGTGCCTACTTAGTTCCATTCTTAACATAAGTTGATGTTGAATAAATGTGGTGGAATTTTAAAAAAAGAGTGTAAGTAAGGAAGTGAAGGTATGAGGGAAGGGCAGATGGCACACATGTTTACATTCTAAGTTCCTATCACTTCCACAAATTCTGAGACCAAATCTATCTAGCTCATCACTGTATTCCCAACACCTAGACTTCTGCCTCAGAACACCTAGACCACTCAGAAAGAACCCAATAAATAGTCATTGGAATGAATGAATTAGTCTAATGCCATATATCCTACTAGGCTGTCAGCCCTAGCAGGCTAGACACTATGTCTAACTTGTCCATTTCTGTCTCCTCAGTACTTATCATAGTGCCAAGCACATTGTAGAGTCTCAAACATATTTGTTAAAATTAAATGAATTGAATAAATTTGGAAGGTGAGAAAAGAAAACCCAGCAAACAAAAGCAGATGTTACCATTAAAGATATAGGATAGCTGGACATGATAGTGCACACCTGTAATCCCAGAACTTGGAAGTCTGAGCTAGGAGGATCGCAGGTTCAAGGACAGCCTCAGCAACATAGCAAGACTCTCAGCAACCTAGCAAGCCCCTGTTTCTAAACAAAAAAAAAAATTAAAAAGATACATGACAGGCCCATGTAGGACCTCTAAGCCAGCCAGAAGGGAGAGGAAAAAATTAAGGCCTGATGGTGATTACTTTAAGCCAGTAAAATGCCAAGTTCAAGCTCAATATGAGCAGCTGTTACAATGCTCAATATAAGTTAAAGGAATGAATGGTGGCACCACTACTAATAGTGAGCAGGAACCACACCCTCTGTCTGTGCTGGAAACGCTGATGGGGCTGGCATCAGAAGAGGCGACATCGGAACAGGTAGGGGCCATTCTTGGTGCAGGTAAGATTGCGTTGGTGCCAAAGTCCAGGAACAGGGTTAGGAACTCATTATTGATGGGAGAAAAAAATCAACCAATCTTCTCTTCCACCACCTCCTCCAACTCCAAACCTACTCCAAGCCAAGCAAGTGTGTTGTCAGTTGGGCTGTCCTCTAGGAGAGAGAAAGTGAGAAGCAGCCCCAGAGGAGCATAAGTGTGCTGAGAGGGGAGGAAGAGCCAGGTCGGAGCCACAAGCAAGGGCTCATTTATTCAGCCTGGGCAAAACCATGAAGTTGAGATGTTGTTTCATGAACTCTCAAATCTCAGCTTCTGGCTCCTACTCAAGCCTTGAATCTTCCTTTCTCAATGTGGAGTTAAGTCCTCTAGCACTTAGTCACAATATATTGCAAATTCATGCTAAGCTAATCCTCTCATTTCCCTGAGTTGACAAGAAGCTCTTTGGGGGGAAATCCTGTCTTATTTAAGATCCCCACAGCACCCAGGTCTGCTCTGTAGAAGATACTCAAGGAATGTTTGTTCAAGGAATGAGTGAATTGAGTTACTGATTGGGATGCTTCAATGTATCATTCCTTGTAAGGACCAAATCTATACCTTGATAGATAATGTTTCAAATAATTTATTCTTTCATTAGGGAGATGCAAAACAAAGCCACAATGAGGATAGCTATAATCAAAAAATAGCAAGTGAATTTTGCAATTACTTAAGGAAAATATAGTAACTCTCCAACATATAGGCGCTGGTAGAGATTTTTCTCAATAAAACCCCCAAAGCCCAGAAAATAAAATCAATGAATACGATGGTATCACATTAAAAAGCTTCTGCACAGCAGAGGAAACAGTCAAGAGTCTAAAGAGAGAGCCTCCAGAATGGGAGAAAATCTTTGCCATCCACTCTGATAAAAGACTATATCTAGAATATATAAAGAACTAAAAACACTAGAAAACCAAATAACCCATTCAAAAAGTGGGCAATTGAACTGAATAGAAACTTCTCCAAAGAGTAAATACAATTGGCCAATAAATATATTTTAAAAAAATGTTCAACATCATTAGCAACTAGGGAGATGCAAATCAAAACTACACTGAGATTCCATCTAACTCCGGTTAAGATGGCAATTACCAAGAATACAAACCATAACAAATGTGGGGAAACAGGGACTCTTGTACACTGTTGGTGGGATCACAAATTAGTACAACCACTATGGAGATCAGTATAAGGTTCCTCAAAAAAGTAGGAATGGAACCATCATATGACCCAGCTATATCATTCCTTGGTATTTTCCCAAGAGAATTGATGTTAGAATATGATAGATATACATGTATACCCATGTTTATAGCAGCACAATTTACAGTAGTCAAATTATGGAACCAAACAAGATATATCAACAGATGAATGGATAAAGAAAATGTGGCATATACACATAATGGAATTCTACATAGCCATAAAGAACCATATTATGTAATTGCAGTAAAATGGATGGAACTAGAGAATATTATGCTAAGTGAGATCAGCCAGTCAAGAATGTTCTGTATGTTCTGTCTCATATGTGGAAACTAGAGATAAAATAGGAAACATAAGGGACTTTAAATAATGTGAAGAGATGAAGCTGGATGTGGTGGTGCACGCTTGTAATCCCAGTACTTGGGAGGCTGAGATCAGAGGATCCGGGTTCGCAGCCAGCCTCAGCTACTTAGTGAGGCCCTCCACAACTTAGTGAGACCCTGTTTCAAAACAAAGAATAAAAAAATAGGGCTTGGGGCGTAGCTTGGAGGTAGAATGCCCCTGGATTCAATCCCCAGTACTGAAAAAAAAATGTGAAGAGAGGGCTGTAAAATAATGGAAGGGGATTAGGGGAGGGAGTTGAGGAGGGGAAAAAGAAGGATTGAGGAAGGAAATGGTGAATAATACTATGGAAATATGTGAAGGTATTATTATAAATTCCATTAACATGTATGGGGAGGGAGAAGGGATGAGTGGGGTGGGATGTGGAAGAAAATACACCAAGAGCTGTGTGAATATATGTATCACATTGAACCTCACTAAGATGTATAATTGTAATGCACTAATAAAAGTATTTTTAAAAAGCAAATGTTGATGAGGATGTAGAGAAATTGAGCCTTTATACATTGCTGATTGAAATGAAAATTTGTTCAACAGCTTTGTACAACAGTTTGATGGTTTTCAAATGGTTAGACACAAAATTACTATATGGCCCGGCAATTCTGTTCTGAGGTATATACCCAAAATAATCTGAAGCAAGTACCCGAACAAATACCTATACACATCCACTCACAGCAGCACTATTACAGTGACAAGAAGAAAGAAACAATAAAAATTTCCACCAACAGATGGTGGGGAAACACAGAATAATATGTACATATAGAGGAATATGAGTTGTAAAAAAGAAAGTATTGATAGATGCTACAGCATGGATGAACCTTTAAAATATGTTAAGTGGAAAATCCAAACACAAAAGGATGTACATTCCATGATTCCATTTCCATGAAATATCCAGAAGAGGTAAACCCTTACAAACAGAAAGCAGGCTGATAATTTCCAGAAACTGAGGGAAGGGGGAATGAGAAGAAATTGCTTAATGGATACAGTGTTTTCTTGTGAAGTGATGAAAATGTTTTTGGGAAATGGAGAAGAGGTGGTTGCATAACTTTGTGACTTCTAAATATCTATGAGTTGTTCATTTCAAAATAGATCATTTTAGCCAGGTGTGGTGGTGCACGCTTGTAATGCCAGTACTTGGGAGGCTGAGACCGAAGGATTCGGGTTCGCAGCCAGCCTCAGCTACTTAGTGAGGCCCTCCGCAACTTAGTGAGACCATTTCAAAATGAAGAACAAAAAATAGGGCTGGGGCTGTAGCTCAGAGGTAGAATGTCCCTGGATTCAATCCCCAGTACCGCAAAAAAAAAAAAAAAATAGATCATTTTATGTTATCTAAATTTAACCTCAATAAAATCAGCTCTCTCCTATTGCGTACCAAACTATCCAAAACATAAACAACAATTAACATGTATTGCATTACACAGATTTGAGGCACAGGAATCTAGGAGGGCTCTGCTGGGTGGCTCTGGCTAGGGTCCCTCCTGAGGTTCTAATCAAAATGTTATCCATGGCTGCCGTCACCTGGAGGCTTGACTAAGGCTGGAGGGTGTTCTTCCAATGTGACTCCTCACATGGCTACCGACAGGGAGCCTCGGTTTCTCATAAGAAAAGCCTCTCAGTTTTACATAAAAGCCATGGCAGTTGACTCTGCCAAAGTAAGTGATCCATGAGTTACAAAGCAGAAGCCACAGTGTCTTTTATGAACTAGTCTAGAAATTTCCACAATAGCCTATGAGTTGCACCTATCGGCCTTATTCATCGTGGGAGGGACCTATACAAGGACATGAATTCTGGGAAGGAAGTATCATTGGGAGTTCTCTGGAAGGCTGGTTACCACACACTCCTTCTCTCATATAGAAGGGATAAGAATGAATTAATGTGTCACCCACTGAGTCTGACTTAATCACTAAAAGTGGAGAGCAGAAGGCAGCCTTTGAAACACATGATGGAAAGCCCGACAAGCATTGCCCTTGAATAGCATCTATGTGGGGAACTGTATAGATCAGGCCTGAGTATGTGCACAAGTTGCTTCATGCACATATGTTATGATGAAAAACTACCTAACAACAACTTCCTGGGAACCCAAATTTTCTTGCAGGCATGTTTCTTCTAAGTAATTGGAGTATTGATCCCTGACTCACTTAACTCACAATAGCACAGTGGGGATGGTGTAAAGAAACTAGGAAGAGTATCTTGTCCCCACTTCATCTCACAAATTCATGTCATGGGTCATTACATGTCAACACACAGCTTCTCTAACAAATCTCCTAGGCTGTCCTACTGCCCAAGCCTTTCGTTACTTCCCTCCTTTCTCTGAAATGGCAGTTTTGCCAAAGTTGCAATTCTCAGAGGCCAAAATGTACTCTATCAGGGCCACAGGCAAAATTGTGTCATCTCATGAGTCAGATTTTCCAAGAGCCTGCCCAAATCAGATGCTGTTTGGCACATTCCTGAAAGTTAGCCAAATCAATAAAAATTTACCAAAATCTCCACTTGGGTGTAACACTCCTCGGATGCATTCATGCAGGCAAGGCATCCAAATGTTAGGCAGTTCTCTTTAGAGAGAAAAAAAAAAAACGATTGGGTTATTTGAAGTTTTTACTTGAATAAAATGTTTGTTAATAAGTGCATTGAGCTGTGTAAAAGATGATGTCATCTGCCTAACAAAATGGAGAGTACTTGGGATGCCGGCTGCCCATTTACCTGGAATGGACTTCAGGAAGGAGTGGGGTAAGCCAAGCAATTGCAGGTTTGGTGGACATAGAGATAAATTGCTCAGGGTAGATCCAAGGTACAGTGAGATCATGTTTGCTAGAAGATTGTACCTGCTCAGAGGTGCCTGCTCTGAAGGAAATACTAGGATCTGGGGTCCACAAAGGTCAAAAGAAATGACAGAGGGAACATCCAGAATAACTGAGCCAGAAAGGAAAGAGATAACAGGAGCACAGTAGGGTAAGGGTGTTGGTGGCCTGGAAGGCAGGATCTCAGATTCTTGGATGTACATAGAAGTGAAGGAGGTAAAGGGATGAGAAAGGAATATCAGAAGGGTAGAATACTTATCAAATATAGGAATATAAAACAAGTGGCACAGGCATGAAGAAAGCCAGATAAACTGTATTGCACCCTGCAGAAAGAACTAATTCAACCAACACAATGAATGTGAGATTGTTGGTGGCCACAGCGATATGGTTGGGTTATTGATTTATATGTTGCCTTTGCTTAGTGATTAGGGAAGCAATACAGTGTATAACACGTGGGCAAAGCCTTCACTAAATTTTTTAGAGCCTCAGTTTTTTTTAAAGCCTCCACTGTGTTCTGCAAAGGTGAAAAGACTAGTTAAATATCAGTACCATTACAGGATGAATATACAAGTCTGCATTCCAGAATGAAACTGGAAAATGTGAAATGGGGATGAGGAAGTTTCTGGTTTAGAGCAGGCAGTAAGTACAGTAGGGGAAAATCAAAGCATGCTTAGCAAACGCCAAGCAGGACAAGGGATCCGGGCAAAGGAGAATTGCTCTTGCCAAAGTTTCCAGGATGCAAGATAAAAGGCAAACAACTTTGCAGATGCCTGGCTTTTGTTTTCTTTTTTCTTCACCTTATGCCCTCAAATCTAGGGTCAAAAATATTAATTATGTCTTTCTGCTAACCTCATAATTGAACTATAATCAGAGTTTATAAAAGGGCCATTTTTCTTTATTGAACATGCTATTCTGTTCAGATTTAAATTATCTTCCTCACTCACATAGTTACTAAATACTAGATTCCATTATTTGCTATTAAATTCAACAAATATTTAGTACATACTATTTTCCAGACTTGGCTAAGTATTTCAGGGGATACAGAGAGGAATAATATACCATCAGTGAAACCTATCCACTCATTCACGTAATGTATGTACTTTTTATTACCTCCTCTGTGTTAGGTATGGTACTAAATATTTGATATTAGAGCTACAGCAAAGAACAAAACAAAATCTCTAACCTTTTGAAGTTTACAGTTGAGTGACATAAGTATGCAATTTACTGGCCTGATCACACAACTACATGAATTGACATAACACAACAAAAAATATAAATAGCAAAATTAAGGTACAAGCAGAGAACTATGATGTTTCCAAAGAAGAGATATTAATTGACTAGGTATGGGGGAAAGGAGCTACAGTTAAAATTTGGCTTGAAGAAGGGATAGGAGGAAGTAGTAGGGTAAGAATCTCCAGGTATGAACCTAGGCATGGAGTTAGGAAAGCAGGGTTACATATGGAGAAGAGTGCAGAGCCAGATCTGGTTAGCATCTGGGCTGGGTTGGGAAGAGGTAGAAGACAGGAAGCAAAGGTTAGTGGTGGCCAAATCATGGAGTCTTTGGATGACTGAGAAATGAAGGGGCAAGGCGGGAAGAGTTTGTGGAATGGATTGGAAGATAGAAGAGAGTATATAAGACCAAAACAAATAAATAAAAAGAGGTGCTTGCTAAACTTTCTTTTGGCCAAAGCTCATTCCTTAATGAGTCTCTGTGGTTTGAATAGATTTATTATTCCTCTTTGTACATAGCTTTTGGTCTTTGCAGAACTGAATGCTGATTCAAGTATGTAGTTGACTCATTATTTATTAGCAAACTTACATGCTAGTATTTTAACAAGAATTCAAACACCATATGATAATAAATTCATTTGAGAAGAGTTTCATTTACATGAGGTGTTTTATTGTGAAGGTAACCCGACATTATTCCATTACTCAACAGAGACTCCAATAAATTGAACAGTGTGACCCCAGAGGCTGGCCCTACTGGAGGGCATTGGGGATGGGTGTGTTGGATGATGTCCTCCAGATGTTTATACCCCTTTAACAACAGATGCTAGATAACGGGGACTTGGGAGGGTCAGAAGTCATCCATCATGGATTTCTGATTCCTCGAGGCCTTCTCCTCACATCCCTTTGCAGACTCTCCTCTTTGGATTCCTATCATCTGAGTGCCCCTCTGTTTCAGATCTTTCCAGGACTAGAAACTCACTTGGGATCATTTGCAGGTTCTCCCTCTGTGACACATCTGTCTTTAGCTGTTGTTCCTTCACTCCTTACACCAGGACTTAGGGCAAGAGGAATGGCACTTGGTTGGCTGGGAATTAAATGCCTGCCATTTCGTTTGTATGGAGAGACTCCAACAACATTAGTTGCTCAACATAATTACCTGAAAAACGGAAAACTATAGATGAGGACATAAAAGCAGAACATTTGTTCCTCGGGATCCTTGTCCTTTTTATCTGCAGCTTTAAATTAACAAACTCCGAAGGGAAGCACATTTGGGGGGAGTTGGATGCATGTAATTGGAGTCTTTGAAATCCAGAGTTGAATTCACATTTTAGCTCTGCATTGAGAGATCTGGTTAGTGCAGAGTTAGGAGTTGAACTTGGTTAGTGTGGAGTTAATCTATTTACTGTATGTCCTCATCTATAAAATAATGGGTTAGCAGTCACTCTTCCTCCTAGCCCATACAGTTGGTAATAAGGTGCAAATGAAATCATGACTATGAAGGTGATTTGTAAGTTCTAAGGTGCTTTATAAATATGCATAATTATATTTCCTTTTGATTTTCTGCAAATCACAATCCTTCCTGACTTCTTTTCTAGTGGCTTCTTCAGAGTTTTCATTAGGGGAGTCCCACTACATTTAATAATGCCTTCTCGCTTTCAAATTTGATAGATCTATTAAGCTTCTCACAAACTCCTGGAGATTAAGGGTTAACTTTTATTTCTTCCCCATTGCTACCACCCATTTAGAGACAAAGCCTGCTGTTATTAATCTCTGAAAGTCATTCTTTTAATTGATTTTACTTATTTAGACAACAGTGATGAGTATGTAGTCTTTGCATGGTGTTTTTGAAGAACTGGTAACAGTAGAGCTATGAAAATAATATTATCTGAGGCCTGTGTGACCTGAAAGTCCAAGTCTATTGTGTGTGTGTGTGTGTGTGTGTGTGTGTGTGTGTGTGTGTGTGTGTGTTACTAAGGAATGGACCCAGGGGCATTCTTCCTCCCAGCTATATCCCAGACCTATTTTCCTTATTTTTTATTTTGAGACAGGGTTTCACTAAGTTACAAAGGCCTTGCTAAGTTGCTGAGGCTGGCTGTGAACCTGAGATCCTCCTGTCTCAGCCTCCCAGGTACTGGAATTCCAGGAATGTGTCACCATGCCTGGCTAAAGTATGTCTATTTGATGCTCCCATGACTAGTTTTCATTCAGCACTGTAAGGACTGAGCCATCTGTCTTCCCTCATGGGTCGCTCCTATGCTCAAGCTCATCTGTATTGTTCTTCTCTCAGAAGAAATGATCTTTTTGAAGCTGGGCGTGATGGCACACACTTGTAATCCCGGTACTTGGGAGTCTGAGACCAGAGGATCCAGGTTCGTGGCCAGCCTCAGCTACTTAGTGAGGCCCTCCGCAACTTAGTGAGACCCTGTTTCAAAATAAAGAATTAAAAAAAATAGGGCTGGGGGTGTAGCTCAGAGGTAGAATGCCCCTGGGTTCAAACCCCAGTACTGCAAAAACAAAAATATATCTGTTTGATTCTTGCTTTAGAGAATTTTTATTTTCTTTTGCAGTACTGGGAATTGAACCCAGGGGCATTCTACCTCTGAGACACACCCCCAGTCCTTTTTATTTTTTTGTTTTGAAACAGGGACTCACTAGGTTGATGAGAGCCTTGCTAAGTTGCTGAAGCTGGCCTCCAACCTGCGATCCTCCTGTCTCAGCCTCCCAAGTACTGAGATTACAAGCATGTGATACCATAGCCAGCACCTTAGAGAATTTGATCCAGCTAGCTGGGCCACCACCAGGCAGAGTTTAAAGAAAAATAAGACAATGTGTGAAAAGGTCTAAATTGGTGCTTGACTTACTGCATAAAGGCCATAGTTCCTTTATGCCTTGGAGGCTCCAGGGCTGGTCAATGGATCCTTTAGGGTGCTGGCAAAACCAAATAGTGAGAACAAAACATTAGAATATCAGGGAAGTCAACCAGAGGTGGATGTGTGAAGAGGTGAAATGAGGTCAGCTTGGTGGGTGGGCAGGGGGCAGTGCAGAGCCAAACATGTGATTTGGGGTTTGGATGAAGAGCTGGACCAGATTACTTTGCAACCAATCTAATCTGTCCCTTTTGGGCTTCATAAAGTTTCTCCCACCGCCCTCACTGTTAGTTAAAAAAAAAACATTTTCAGAAATTGAGAAGTAGAAACAGTGAGCTCATTGATTGTGTGTCAGGACCATTTTGTGGGACCCACTGTTTGCAATCTTTACCTTAGTGGCTAAGGTCATAGGCATGCCAGCCCACAAAGACTCCTTCATACCCATGTTTGCCTTGGAACCAGTGCAGTATTGGCAGAAAAGGAAAATACTCAGATCTAATCAAAGAAAAGTGATAAGTGTAATTACCTAAACTTGCTCCCCCCCAATGGCACCTGGTTCATGGTTAATCACTCCCAGAGTTCTTTATAATGGCAAGAGCTGAAAGGTCCTGGACTATATAAACCAGATTTAGAAAATACATGGGACATAGAAAATCCTATTGTGCATGGAGCTGCATAATATCTGAGAGAGAGTCACCATGAAATACCTTGTAAGTACATTTTCTAATTTCAAATGTAGATGATCGGGTTCTCAGACTCGAAATAGGCCAGGGGGACACTCTCTTGCTTTTCCCCCAGGGACTCTTCAAATTAAGCCCAAATAAAACTTTCAAGTCTTAATTTGGCAATAACCTTTCTTTTTGCAAGCCTCTGTGTTTTGGAACCTCTGAAAGAAGGGTCTTCTCCAAAGCAATTAATAACCAATATATTAAAGGTCAAGAATCTTTGGGAGTTGGGTAGATACTCAGATTTTAGGGTCCTAGGTTTATCTTACATACAAACTTCCAGTGGAAGAAAGTTTCAGATATATTTCATATCTGGCACCAATTTTGAATGGTTTGATAAAATGGTGTTGCTGTCTGCATCTCAGGTATCTGCTTGAATGACCTTACCACACTAAGATATTGTTCATTGAATAGCTGCTTCCTTTTCCTTCAAAGATGGATCTCACCTTTTATGGTTGAAATTGCATGTGAAGTATTGCATGGGCTGCTGTAGGGATGAGGGAGCAGGGGGATCCTGTCAATACCAGCTGATGTGGGAGTGCAGGTGAGCTGAGTGAGCCTTACATCCACCAGATAATGAACTATGGGATATGGAGAAGGGCTTATTGCTTCACTTTCTTACCCTAACCAGTTCCCACCTCCACTAATTCTCTTTCACTTACTCTCCAATGCCTGACATCCCCTCAACAGGCAAGGCAGGCCACATGGAGAGGAAATGATTAACTACAAATATTTCTAGAACTAGTCACTTTCAAGTACAGTCTATTACAAAGTAAGGTGTAAATAGGTGGTACGTGGTCTTTTATTTTCAGGCAAGGTGAGAGGAAGGAAATCATTATGAATGACTTCAGTTTCTAGAGGAGCGGTGGCAGCCAGAGGGCAGTGCTGGGCCAACCAGGTGATTCTGGGTTTAGATAAAGAGCTGGACCAGTGGCTAGAAGTAGAGAGAAAGGTGCAGAAAAAGATGACTGGGGACTGGAATTACGATCGCTGTTACATTTTGGTCCCACCCCATGTGAAGATCAAGTGGTCAGTCAGGTTGCCTAATATTTAGCCTGGTGATTGACAGCAGAAGCAACACAGGAAGTGTCCTTCAATGAATGATAAAGCTTTGCCTCCTGAGTAGCCAGCATACCCTACTCAATCACACTGAGCCATGGTCTCCTGATGCATACTGGGCCCTCTGGACATGAGAGACAGTGAAATTTATAGAGCATTTTAAGAAGGTCCCAGCCCCAGCAGGGTCTTAGGCTCTGACTATCATCTGACACTAAGGAGAACGTTCATCGACATTTGTTCCTATTTCAGATTGTATCTTCCATCCTTGTGATCTTCTTCCTAACTCCATCTCTGGCCCTGATGGTGAGTAGGGTGGAGAGTCCACTCCATCTAGTCGTCTTTAAGCAGAAGTATCTCAAAGGTCATAATCAGGGTGATATCTCAGATTTCTTGTGGGTATCTCCTTAAGCCTACGAGATATGGAAAAAGCAGGAACTCTGGACTTTCAACTTTTCTCACTGTTGCTTGGTTTTCTCCAGAATGTCAGTGAAAGCCATTCTCTGGATGGATCTGTTGGCACCCAAATCGTCCATGTCAATGCCTTGCGAGGTACGGTCAGCATCAGAGACAACAATGTTTTGAGTGAATGGGATGGAGTCTTGGACTACAAGAATGTAAGATGTGAAACACATTTGTTATGATGCCAAAGAAAATCTTGTCTGGTCCAAAAGGTTGCTTAACAATTTTCTAGAAAGAAGAGGACTCTGTCTGTGTTTGACTTCTCTAGGTTTAGGCCCTTGGTGGGAATGGATGTCCTTAGGTAAAAGGCCAACTTTCATGAACTTGCAGTGACTTCTTTTTGGGCCAGGGAATGTAGGGGATCTTCTCTCGTCTATAGGGATCTCACAACCTTTTGTGTTTCTGTGAGGTGTTGACTTCACAGGCCACCAAAAGCCTCAGAACTAAGAAGGCCATTTAAAGGCCCCCATTTCTTGCAACTGGGATATGCTATGGAAGTTATCTTGTCTTGACGCCAGATTTTAATGTTTATTTCTAAATAAGAATGGTGCATTGCAATTTTAGAAATCTGGTTGCAATGTGCCCATCCCTTTAAGTAGGGAGACCTAATAGAAAGATGCAAGATCAGGAAGGAAACACCTGTGTCCTTGGCCTCACTGAGAGAAAAATACTATAAACCAGAGATGTCACTCAGCTTTGCAGGCCTCAGTTTTAGAAATCTGGCTGCACTGTGCCCATCCCTTTAAGTAGGGAGACCTAGTAAAAAGATGCAAGATCAGGAAGGGAACACCTGTGTCCTTGGCCTCACTGAGAGAAAAATACTATCAACCAGAGATGTCACTCAGCTTTGCAGGCCTCAGTTGCCACATCTGCAAAACAGTATCAACAACTGCCTTGTGAGCCTGGTGGGGCTCTGAAGAGTGAAAGAAAATAAAACCCCACACTCCTCACTCTGGCCCAGAGGCCCTCTGCCATCCACCCACCCCACTGCACACTCTCCAGTCACACTGGACACCTCAAGTCAGACACTTCACACACAGGCATCCTCTCCGCTCCCACCTGAACCCTCCGTGTTCTCTTCCCTGAACACCTCCCTTGCTCTTCACCCAGTCCACTTCTAATTTCCTCTAGGAGTTGTCCCCTGAATTCTCCTAGAGGGCACACAGTCTAGTGATCTCCAACTCTCCTGTAAGCCATGGAGACTTGCATTCAACAAAATCTTCCACAGTAGTGCACTCCATGGAGCACAAGAAGCCAGAACTGTTGCTGGAGAGGATTCACTCCACGCAGGTGCACCTTGGGCTCAGCAAACACAGCTGCAAGGAACCACTGTCCTCATCCAAGCATAGCGAGGCCAAATGACGGGCCCAGAGCCACATGGAAGGGGAGTCCAGGACAGGCCCAGCACTAGGTTCTGGGTCCAATAGTTCTGGCCCAGCGCTCCCAACAGCCCTGTATGTTCAGAGATCACTCAGCAATTTGCACAATGCTCTCTCAAGCAGTTAGCATCTCATCTCACCCTCTCATCTTCATGACCACTCCATGGGAGAGGGGCTATTATTCCTGCTTTACAGATGACTAAATCAAGGAGCAGAGAAGCCACTGAGGCCCCTGATAGCTGCTGAGTGACAGAACAGGATCTTAAATTCAGTCTTATTACTGGAGCTAACACCCTCCCCTCCAGTCCCACTCAGGCCTGGAGAGCAGCCGGGCTCAGTCTGCACTGCTGGTTCTGATGCTGGTTTTTACTCTGGTCCAGGGCAGCACACTGCTGGGGTGCTGTGTATCACTGTCAGAAGAACAGCTACCAGCACCTGTGGAGAGTAGGTGTACATTTCTTTTTTTTTTTTTTTTTTTTTTTTTTTGCAGTACTGTGGATTGAACCCAGGGTTATTCTACCTCTGAGCTACACCCCCAGCCCTTTTTTTTTTTTTTACGGTACTGGGGATGGAACCCAGGGGCATTCTACCTCCAAGCTACACCCCCAGCCCTATTTTTTTTTATTCTTTATTTGGAAACAGGGTCTCACTAAGTTGCAGAGGGCCTCACTAAGTAGCTGAGGCTGGCCGCGAACCAGGATTCTCCGGTCTCAGCCTCCCAAGTACTGGGATTACAAGCGTGCACCACCAAGCCGGCTTTTGTTCTTTATTTTGAAACAAGGTCTCACTAAGTTGCGGAGGACCTCACTAAGTAGCTGAGGCTGGCCATGAACCTGCAATCCTCCTGTCTCAGCCTCCCAAGTACTGGGATTACAAGTGTGGTAGGTGTACATTTCTATTACTGACTGAATGAATGACATGTTTTTGATGTGCTGCATTTAAGGCCCTCTTGGTGGCTAAGCTGTTTAGCAAGATGGCCTGTGTCCTGGCCAAGATGGACCAAGCAGTCTTCCCAAGTTTGGATGACATTAGCAAGTCCCTGGACAAGCAGGTAAGTGAGACCAGCTCACTCTGGTCCTCTCCTACTCTGGTGTTTTCCAACTCACGTCCAACATCCTGGGACAATGCAGGGCACCTGGGGTGACTTAGTTCGTGCTCATTCTTAATGCTCATGAAATTACATCGTCACGCAAAGGATTCTGATTCCTGTCAATGGCCTGCCCAAGTCAAATCATTATCGAGTCAATGAAAACTCCATGCAACGACCTCATTTTGATGTATTCCTGAAGATTTAAGCTACATGTTAGTGAATGTAGATTGTTGAATATAAATGTTAGAATGAGTTAATACAATAGCATTCACATCCCCCTGCCTTCCGTCCTTCCCAGCCACCAACGAAACACATACACACATGTTATCTTTAATAGAAAATAAGCCAAGACTGCTGAAGCTCTGTGCCTTAGCCTCTTAAATGACAAGGGGAATTGTTAATGATGAAAAGTTAAAAAAAAGCAGGAAATCTTTGACAAGTCATTGAAATCTGCTGTCATTTGCTTAAGTTACCTGCACAGCACATTGTGCCCATGGCAGCAGAGTTTTCTGACTCTCGGGAGAAAAAATAAGAATACACCAGGCACACACCTGTAATCCCAGACAGGAGGATCACAGGTTCAAAGTCAGCCTCAGCAACTTAGCGAGGCCCTCTGCAACTTAGCCAGACCCTGTTTACAAATAAAAAATAAAATAGGGCCACAGGTATAGCCTGTCAGTAGAATGCCCCTGGGTTCAATCCCCAGGACCCCCCAAAAAATACATTTCACATCACATAAAAATAAAGCAACTTCTTGATTTTTTGAGAACTCAAAAGTGTCCCATTTATCTGAACTAACAAACTGTAAATTATTATAAATGTAAATTATTAAATTAAATTAAGTAGAAATAAATTTTAAACTATATTATCATCAGAGATGAGAAAGCACCGAAGAAGGGTGAGACAGGAAGTCATCGGCACACACAGGTGGTACACATTTTTCTAGAGTAATGTTGCCTCCTCGTGGCTAGAAAGGATATTGCTGTCAGAGACTCAACTTGAGACCTGGTTTGGATTCACAGCTAGTCTTGTCATTTGAATCACTCTTGCCATTTACCTGAGGGCCAAAGCCCCGTTTCTTCTTCTTCCTGCACTGTCTCACCCTTCTGATATGATACTTCTTCAGTCTTCCAGTCATTACCCGTCCACCCGCGGCCTGACCTACACTGTTTTACCCAGCCGGGTCAAAAACTTAGCCCAGTACGGAATGCTCATCAAGGACATGTGCAGAGAAGTCCCCACTTACTTTGCCCAGCAGCAAAAAGAAGGTGTGTTAACAACCTAACTAGAAACCTGAGGCCATGGGCGAGTCAGGAGGTGAAGAGTGATTTTTAGGTCATTGGCAAAATTTAGTGACAGTTCGTTCCATTTCTTTGTTAGTGGCATAAAAATAATGTGGCCCAGGATGTATCCCCCCTCTGCCTACAGAGATGATTTCTTGGCACCAGGGCTCACTGAGAACGGGGCGTGGAGTTAGCTTTACCAGGTCAAGGCCAGTCACTTTGTCAGAGGGTCTGGCAGTCGATGGACACTCCGGCCTGGCTCAAGGCTCCATCAGTCCTTGCCCCGCACCCCACTGCTAGACAGGCCCTGCTTCCAGGTCCTTGGTCCTCTCTCTCAAGCCACCTGAGACTGGAAGGCAAAACCCTAATGGTTATAGGCTACACTGGGAAAGAGCAACTCAGGGCTGACACCTGCTGGGGCTAAGCCACTAGCTGAGACTTCAAGATCTGCGGGCTAGTCCATACACAGCCAGCACCCTCTCTCCATTAGGCCAGTCGTTTATACCTTAGTATAAATTCACCAACAAACAAGATTTTTTCCTAACAGGAGGATCTAGGAGGAGAACAGGGGGAACTTGGGAAGCTGGGAGATTAAGGATGATAATTATGGATCAGTAAAAAAAAAACAGAAATAAAAAATGTGGAGGCGATCATTTCAGGGACTAGCAGGAGGGGAGAAAGTGGACTCTTCCATTTCCACCCCACAGTCTCTGGCTAGTAGAGCTGCCCAGACCACCACACCCAATTTGGGTGCAACTCATAGTATTTTCATTCTATTTTGAGGTCTTAAAGTGATCATTTGTGTAAAACTTCTTTTCTTTAAAGGAACTGCCCTGGCAATCGACCCTAATTCCTGTTTCGAAGTCCAGCTTCTGTCCCTTATGGGACTCTCTATTTGTGGCGAGATCCCTGGGCTCTGAACCTCCAAGTCAGCCAGATGAAGAGTGGACCTGCCTGGCCTGGGGCTGGTACCCAGGGACCTGGCCCAGGCCCTGCCTATGGGAAGCTGCTCATTTCAGATCTCCACCTTATGCCTTTCAACCCAGCAATCTGCTCTGAAACCTGGGGAAATGGGTGCACTCTCTCCTTCTGGGTTAGAATAATAAAGTTTCCGTCGCTGGTCTAGCAGATGGGCCCCCTGTCCACACTGTCCTCTCTCGGCCTGGGCAGCCACATGCAGCCCAGAACATCACAGGCAAGCACAGTGCAAAGGAGGAGGTGCCTCGCTCAGGATGTGCCACTTCGAGGAGGTTCTCTGGGATATCCCTTGAGGAACCCCTTGAGGATTTCGGCAATAAATAAAGCCACAGCACAATAAATGAATAAATAAACAAATAAACAAACAAAGCCACAGCACAGACTTGACTATCATGTCTGAGCCTGCAACTTTGCCTCCCAAAAATAGGGGCTGAGATTCCAAGGAAGCCTGTTCCCTATAGCGGCCCAGCCTGCACCGGGAAATTCTCTGAAAGTAGCCGGGCGTGGTGGTGCATACTTGTAATCCCAGTACTTGAGAGGCTGAGACCTGAGGATCCGGATTCGCATCCAGCCTCAGCTACTTAATGAGGCCCCCCACAACTTAGAGACCCTGTTTCAAAATAAAGAACAAAAAATAGGGCTGGGGGTGTAGCTCAGAAGTAGAATGCCCCTGGGTTCAATCCCCAGTACCACAAAAAAAAAAAAAATCTCTGAAAGTAATCCAAGGAGCTTCCCTTTGGAACTGGTCTTAATGGCTTATTGGAAACCCCCAGGCAGTTGCCTCCATTGCAAATTAATAAAGGACTTGGATTTTTAGCCCTTGCTCTTTAACTGTCCCCTGTTGGGGGAAAGACTTCCTATTGTAGTGATTAGTTTCAGTCACCCTAGGTGGTGTCACCTCTAAGTGTCCTCACCACTCCTACTTCTAGGCAGCCTCAGGGGCCAGCTGCTGGCCCCAAGCTCAGGCCTGTGAGGACCCATGCAGGGGCCCTCTGGCTTGGCCCCAGGCACCATGAGGCTGGAGGGTAAGACTTCCAAGGGCTGCTGGGGGCTATGACAATCACCCGCTTGTGTGTTTCCTGAGACTGTTATAGATGGGTGGACCATATTTTTACTCAGTTGTATTTTAAATGTTAAAATCATGTTAGCATTTTTATTGAGGTATAAAATACAATGACATGCAGATTTGAAGAGCACAGCTCAGTGAATTTTACGGATGCACCCCCATGTAGCCATCATCTAGATGAAGATGTAGAACATTCCTAACACCCCGGAAAGTTTCTTCATGCCACTCTCAGGCAATACCCTGCCCACTGCAAGCTCCACTCAGCCCCAACTGAGTGGAGAAGGGCAGAGGTGGGGTGTGCTGAAGGGCTCTTCAGCAACAATCAGACACTCCCTGGAGGGCTCTTGTAGTGGGGTCAGCTTCAGACCTAGGGGGCTGGCGAGTACGACAGGATTCTTCCAGCCGGTCTCTGGACCAGCAGGGCACTGGACAACATGATAAAAAAACTGCTTTGAGACTTTATTCCTGGTCTCTAAGAGGTGAGAGAGGAGGAGGCAAGAAGGCCAAACTCCTTGAGTAAAACTCAGCTCTTCCTTTTATTACAGGCTTACAGAGTTAAGGCTTGGTCATTAAATCATTGACTCTCTCTTACTAGGGACTAGAGTATTGTGTTAGGAATGTTTTAGAAGATAAGTTGTTATCGTGCAGTTTTGTAGGTACTGCAGAGATTACTGTCTTCCACCCTTAAGCAAAGCAAGCAAAAGTGTAGTAAAACAGAAGGAAATAGCTTAAATAGCGAAGGGTCATCAAGGTCACTGTCTTCAGTTCCCTTAAGAAAGGCAGTCTTCTGCCAAAGCAAGCAAAAAGCTATAAATCCTTAAGCCAATATTTTTTAGACTTAGAACAGTTTCCCACACTTCCTAGTGTAGTAATTAATTTGGATCATACAAGAGAAGAGTGAAGCTACCAAAGATGATGAACAAGAGGACAGGATGGTTAGCATGGCCCAGCAGTGTGTGCCTAAGGCGTTGTCCTATGGTATGTGCAGGTAACTTTTTCAGAGGCACACCAGGGGTGGGCTGCACTATGGGAGGCAGTGAGGGTGAGTTCTTAGGGTGTCCCTTCCCAAGGTCAAATGCTACAGTGTGAGTGGGAGGGAGCAGGTTTGTTCCTCCTTCCTGAGGCCCAGGGAGGGTCTATGGCTTAAGTACCTGATAAGTTAACAGAGTTGAGATCCAGTTTCCTGAGCCCTGAAGAAGATCATTACAAGAACATATAATGGAACCCCAGCCTCTTGGTAGCCTTTGTTTGGAATCATTCCTTTTAGACATGTGCCTGGTATGCTCCACCGGCTCATCCTGTCAGGTTTTCAGCTTAACAACAGCATGGAGGAGTTAACTGAGTTAGAGAGCAGAGTTAGGAAAATGGGACCATTATTATAAAAATGGACAAGGATAGCGCTTCTCTAACACTTCTCTAAGTATTACAAAGGAGATTGACAATCATAACACCCTTTTTTCCCAAAGTCAGAGATATCACCCCGTCCCGGGGGGGATGGTACAACTGGGAGGTGCTGAATAAAGATAAGGGGGTGATGAGTAATTTTTTTTCTGAAAAGATGGTAGTAAGTCAATACATTTGGGGATCTATGTTACTCCATCACACCCCCACCAATCCTGGCCACAGAGGTAAGAATGTGCCCCATGTGAGTCAATTAGGGTCATCTCCAGAGAGTTTTTTGGGTTAGAAGTAATCTGAAATTAGAACCAAGAGAAGCCTCTTCCTTTCTGGCGAAGCTGGGAAGATGGAGACCTTGAGGTTGACAGTTGTATTGGTTTTCTCTTCATGTGGAGAAAACCAGTCTCAGATACTGAGACTGAAATGTAGAGAGATGGAGAGTTTAGTCATGGATAGTTTAGTCATATAGAAAGATGGAGAGTTTAGTCATGGGAAAAGAGAGTCTGGTCGCCATTAAGCACCTAGTTCTTGCTCCCCAAGACCAGAATCTCCCTTTCCTTCCATGGCTTGTTATAGGACGCAATGAATTCCCCCTTGGCCTCAGCAAATTTGATTTGGGTTCCTTCACTTGCAACCAACAAGGTTCCAGCTAAAATGCTCAACTGTTTACTTGGCACTTTATTATACATTCTCTACTATTATTTTCAAATTTTTTTGTATAAATCCCTCTTTTCCCCAATGAGAAAATAACTTTCTTAACTATGGCAGCTTTGCTTTGGACTTCTTCCCCCATCAACCCTGTCCCAGTGCTGAGGACCTGGTAAAGGCTTAAAATCTATTAGTTGATAGCTGGGTGTGGTGGCACACACCTGTAATCCCACTACTTGGGACGCTGAGACAAGAGGATGGCAGGTTCAAGGCCAGCCTGAGGAAGTTAGCAAGACCCCATTTCAAAATAAAAATTAAAATAACTGGGAGTATAACTCATGGGTTCAACCCCCAGTACCAAAAAAAAAAAAAGGTTGATGGCTATTAAGAAGGAAATGTATACATTAGGGGTAGTCAGTGGCAGAGAGAAATTTTATAATGCCGCTTTGTTCTGAATTTGCAAAAGCTTGCCAGACTGCATGAGACCCAGCTATCTGATCCCATGTGCCCATATGGTATAATTTATTTGAAATCTTGGAAATTGATTTCCCGCTATATATGGAGTTGGCATTCCCAGTAAGATTTTCGCTGCTGTTAGGATTTTCGGTACAGCACATCTTTGTCTGGGTGTTAGTTGTTCCTTCCTTCCTCTCTGCTCACTCCTGGCTGATACATATCATGATGGTGCTTACTAAGGTTAAGTCTACTGTTTGGCAAATTAAAGATATTTCCTGCCAGGCGTGGTGGCGCACGCTTGTAATCCCAGTACTTTGGGAGGCGGAGACCGGAGGATCCGGGTTCGCGGCCAGCCTCAGCTCTCTCTCTCTCTCTTGCTCTCTCTCACACACTCTCTCTCTCTTTCACGCTCTCTCTCTCTCTCTCTCTCGCTCGCTCTCTCTCTCTCACTCTCTCTCTCTCTCTCTCTCATTCTCTCTCTCTCTCTCACTCTCTCTCTCTCCCTCCCTCCCTGTCTCTCTCTCTCTCACTACCTAGTGAGGCCCTCTGCAACTTCGTGAGACCCGGTTTCAAAATAAAGTATAAAAAAAAAATAGGGCCAGGGGTGTAGCGCGGAGGTAGAACGCCCCTGGGTTCAATTCCTGGTATCGCAAAAAAAAAAAAAAAGATACTTCCTAAAAGGCATGTGAATGGCCCTCAACGCTGAATGCTTACCAGGGGACAGATTACTTCACCTGAGCCGCCAAGTTGTTTGATGTCAAGTCCCCCACCCCTTGCTGGGTCAAGGTCACTGCCCCCGAACTCCTGTTCCACAGATAAGAGGCTGGTCCAGCAAGCAGATGCACACAGAGATGGGGACTCACACCCAGCTATCAGTCTGCATGTGACCCAGCTACATTATCTGCGAATTTTCACACATTATGCACCTTATTGGAAATCTTGGTAATGTTTTTTCTTCTAAATATTAACATAAACATTGCTTGGCTTCTCTTTCCTGGATACAAAAAGAACAGACACCCAGATATCTGTAAATATAGCCTTTATGTTTTATTCTTGAATCTCACAATTAGGGGGAAACTTGGGGAAGAATTTAATTTGTCTTCTGAGTGGAGACCAAAGGTATGTTTCTTTGGAAAGATGAACCCTGTGGGCTGATCATCCTAAACATGAACGCCTGCACAGATGGAAATCCCCAAGATGCCCAGGAGCCCAACCTTGGCGCAGGCTCCAGCACTATGTTCTTCTAGAAGGGGAAATTTTTAAAGAAAGAACAAAAAACATATATTAGGATGCATCTAACCAGTGCTTTTTGTAAATGTCTTGACTAGGGGTTGTACTTGTGACTTCATGTTACCCAAGATTTTAGCTATTCTTGCATAGCAAAGGATAATAATATATTAACTTAAATACAACTGATAATTTCCTGAAAGTTTAGGTTAGCTCAGTCCTAGTTAATGTGACAATATTCTGTGCCGATGGCTTATGTTTGTGCCTTAAGAGTACTAATGAGTAGTTCAATTTTTTCTGGGCTGTAGAAGTGTAATAAGCGCTCACCCTTCTTTTCTTTACGTACCTTTCACTACTCTGGAGAATTTCTTTTGTTGTGTTCATCATGAGTTGGCTCTGGCTACTCTACCACACTTAGAAACTTAGTGTCCGATTCAGTAATGGCTGCTGTGCCCATGTTACCTGGATGAAACTGGGTTTTTATTCTCCAGCAGTGCACTTTGCCTGTTCTTTTCCTGGACTGATTCTACTCTAGATTCCAAGAGAATTTTTTAGTAATATCCTTCTTACCACCTCCAAAAAAAATATTACTCTGAGAGCCCAAGAGACCTTTCACCTGCTTGAAATTCTTACATGTGAAAGAAGAGAATCCATCGTTTTTCCTTGACACCCATGAATCCTTTCCTAGTCCATCCTTTGTTTCCAGGAGGCAGAGTTTTAATCATTTCTGTATCCCTATCATTTAGCACAATTTCTACACATAGTAGGTGTTCAGTTCCGGGTATAAACTGAATTGAGTCTTGTTTTTATGTGTTTGTATTTCACACAGTACCTAGCAGAATAGCAGGCACATAACAGCTTTCAGAAATGTTTGGTGAATGAATGATGTTTTGGATACTCACCTGTCTTTTTAACCACTTCCCCTCTGTACAAGGGGACGTTTTTGCAGAGTTGCTCAATGGGCGAACCAAACAGAAACCAGTCCACTTTTGTGATCAGAGACGTCAGAGGGTTGTACCTGACCCAGGTGTATTCATTGGAGAACATGGTTTTCATGGTCTAGATTCATGTAACAGAAAAGGACAACAGAAAATGAATCAGCAAATCTGATGTACTTTATTCTAAATCTTGTTTTTCTCTTTCAAATTATTAAACAGACAGCAGTCAGGGATCTCAGGACATCCTCTCTTTCCAGCCACCCTGTCTGCAGAGAAGCCACATTACCAGTGCTATTTTGCTGCTATTGGCAATGAAACCCAGAGAAGGTAATCTCACACTGAAGGCGGCACAGAGGGGAAGTTGTGGAGAGAGGCTCATCCCCAGGTGTCTGCCTTAGTGCAGTGTTTGCATATTCTCACTGTATTATATTGTTTCTTTGCATCTTTGCAACATCAAATATTATAACTTTACTCATCTTTCTTTTTTTTTTCTTTCTTTTTTTTTTGTGGTACCGGGGATTGAACCCAGAGGCGTTCTACCTCCGCGCTACACCCCCGGCCCTATTTTTTTATACTTTATCTTTGAAACCGGGTCTCACGAAGTTGTGGAAGCCTCATTAGGTAGAGAGAGAGAGAGAAACAGGGAGAGAGAGAGAGAGAGAAAGAGAGAGCTGAGGCTGGCCACGAACCCGGATCCTCCGGTCTCCGCCTCCCAAAGTACTGGGATTACAAGTGTGCGCCACCACGCCCGGCTCTTTACTCATCTTTCTGCCAATCACTATTTCATGGAACCCAGCTCTGAGAAAAGAGGCTGATCAGTCCTCTTTATAAGGATGTTGAATTTATTATAACTTTATATATTTAGTGCCATGTGATGGAAATTGAGCTTAGATGTATAAATAAATAACCATCAAACAAATACTTTGATAAGTTGAGTACCATATCCATGGTAAGGTGAAATTAATGATTTTATCTCTACTTCTTTTCATTTCTCCACAGGTTTTAGTATTTCCTGGCTCAGAAACAGAGAATCTGGAGGAGTACTGTGGGTATGAACCCAGGGGCTTTTTATCTCTGAGCTATACCCCCAGCCCTTTTTATTTTTTATTGGGAAGCAGGGTCTCGCTAAGTTGCTGAGAGTCTCACTAAGTTACTGAGGCTGGCTTAGAACCTGCGATTCTCCTGTCTCAGCTTCCCAAGTAGTGGGATTACACGTGTGCACCACCTGTCTCAACAGGACAGAGAATTTTTAAGGATGCTCCAGAATTACCTGCTTCTCGTAGATGTACCGTTCGAGTGTGTCCAGAGCAGGGATGGCTTTATGGTCCATCTTTATGATGTAGCAGGCTCTTCGGGAGAGCACTCTGGATGCGATGTAGCCCTGAGGCAGCAAGAACACAGTTACTACCCCTCTCCAGTTCCCTGAGTTAAAACATATTGAGGACGATGCATACGTCCTGGAGGGAAGACCTGAGCACCAGCGAGCGTATATCCCTATTTTCAATCTGTAATCAACTCTGCCCACACAACATTTTTAATTTTTGCCATTCCTATCCCTTTGAAATCATGCAAACCCACGACTTGTACCTGCATTTCATATGATGAAATCAGGGTCTGCAGTCTGGAGTTTGAAAGACTGAGAAGCAACAGCTCTCTGTGTCTTTTGATTGCTTTTATTCTGCCTCTTCCCCAGTAAAATACAACATTCTTTAGGATGTTGTGTTGTTCAATATGATGGTTACTCACCACATGTGACTTGTTAAATTTAGACTCAGATAAGATAAAATTTGAAATACACTCCCTCCATCACACATTTTGAGTGTTCAATTAGCCACAAGGAGCTGGGGGCCTCCTGACAGGAAACACGGATACAGAACACCTCCCCCATTGCTGAGAGTTCTGTCTTAGAACTCTCCTAAGCACGCCTATACCTACCCTCGCCCCCCGCCTATGCATGCTTCATCTAGTGTTCCCTCCTTCGCTGCTTTCTCCATCCTTTCTCCACCTCAAACCCAAGCTGGCAGAATCCCTTCAACTTCCTTTTTTATAATTCTCACAAATTTCCAGTTCCTAAAACTCAAAAATGGACTGACGGCAAGGCTGAGGATAGTGCAAGGGGCTTAAACCAAATCCTCACCACTTTATTTTTTAAAGCTTTTTTTTTTGAGATTTCCGTGGCATCTGCTTTAAAACAACTTTAGACCACTTCCTTTTAAACTGTATCTTTCAGAGACTCTATCCTTTCAAACACACTATGGAACCCCCAACACCAATGGGAAGGAAGCACATGAGGAGGTTTCTAGAAAAAAGGAAGAAAAGCATGTTTAAATGTTCAGTGGGATTAGCTACAACCTACTCATATCCATAGTACAGATCTCTATACCCAGGTAAAAACAGGTCATAATTAGCGTTAGTAGAATAAATTGAAAAAAATTAGTAAGTAGATGAAGGACAGAATAAGTTTTCTGAGCAGGTTTCTGAAATATATTGTTAACACCAGAAACTAAAACTTGAAAACTCCTTCTTAAGGGTCATATGTTTTCATTAATATGTGCAACTTAGGGAGTCGTGGGGACACAAAAGGGACTCCAATGACGATGGAGAACCCTCAGTGGTGCAAGGGAAGGGGTACAAGGGAAGGGGAAGGGTAAGAAAGTAGTGAATCCA
>PVJS01009947.1:0-49155 GCA_004027185.1 Glis glis
AATAAAAATTGCTATTTATTTTCTTAAATATGGAAATACCTAGTAATCATAACATTTTTATACTAAAGGTATGAATATCCCTAGTGATTCTAAGAGATAATTATTTCATAATATTATCAAGAACCAACAGATCTTTAGGATCTAAATAAGCAGTAACACATTGATATCTGTTTAAATAAAGCCTAGAATTTAGAGGTACTCCAGTAACTAAAAATAAGAAATAAATAAAATACAAAGATATAATTTTCTGCATATGGAATAATTGTATTTCAAGGGTTAATATTAATAATTCTAACAAAAATGACAATGTTATATATACATATATGTTTTATATATATACACAGATATATATACACAGAGTCCTTAATGACAATTTATGAGGAAATGAAATGTTTGAAAAGTAGTTTGAATCAAAACAATAATTATCTCTATATGGAATATATATATATAACTATATGTGTACATGTACATAATATATAGCATATTTATATATAAAATACATATACATAAACAAAGTATAATTTATATATGTATCACATTGTGATGCTTATAGGATCTTTCTGATTAAAATTCAACAAATAAGTATTTTTTTTAACTTTGTAGTTGATCTCTTCACCTGAATCTGCAAGAAGGTTGGCTTTTAAGTACCACTTCAGATTTCCAATTTTCTAGCACCCATTAGTGTATACTAATTTTGTTGACTATAATGCAATAGGATTGAGGTGAGAAGATAATTCAGTATAGATTATTTCTCTAGGAATTGTTTTCCTAAGCTCCTAAGAATGAACAATGATGAATATAAAATTTACTTTTCTGTTTACCAAAACTTCATAATCTCTAGACCTTCATGTCTGTCTGTGTTGGACTATCCCACTTGAATGGCCTGTATGCAACTTAAGTTTTGACTCTTTCCACTCCAAATATGTTTGTCCTCTATAGCTTTTATCTTGGTGAATTGCTCTGTGATCCATCCATTTATCAACTGGTCATGAAAAAACACAGTCAGAAAAGAGGAAACCACTTCACATTCCTTCTTATATATTCTCTTTAACTATCCCATGTAATCAATTAAGTAGACAATTTCAACTTATAAATATATATTATATTTGCTTATTCCTATCTAAATCCATGGCAGCATCTTAATTCAGGATCCAATCATTTCTTTCCTAGCTCCTAAGCTAATCTTCCCTCCTCACAATCCATTTGCACCCTCACTAAACTGTTTTAGTGCTAGACATATGTTATTCCTTTGTTCAATAATTTGAAATGTTTCATTTTAATCTTGAAAAGTGCTATAGTTTGAGTGTTCCATGTCCACCAAAACCCACGTATTGAAGCCTTACTTCTCACCCTCTGGCATTACTGGGACCTTCAGAGGTGGGGCCTTGTGGAAGGAAGTATGGATCCAACAGGCTTTTTATAAAATTTCTGGGTATACTGCATCACTTCCAACCGTTGTGCTCTCTTTCATTGTCATGTTTTTCTGTCCGTGTGCATCTTGATTCATTGCCTTCAATAGTCCCTTTGCACATATAGTATTAAGCCTCAACACAACCTCTTCTCTTCTGTAAAGTATTTATTTCCTAATGGTCTGCATGAGGGCTATGAAAATATTTCATTTACATATGCATTCTTTTACACACTCCTTTATAGCAATAGCTGAATATATTAGACTTTCCTGTTTGTGGTGTGAATCTTCATGCAAAATCGAATGTGTCATGGCCAAGTGATTTGGAGCTTGAAGTCTTTCTACCTCAAGGCCAGCCTTCTCCACAACTATATTTGCATAATATCTTCCTCTATGAAAATACTCCTTTGTGGGTGAAAAAAGACAAATCAAAAGACTTTCATTTTTAAAAAAATCTGTCAGTGACCTCATTCCACAAATTACATGAAATTGCTAATGTTAAAAATAATTCAGAATGAATATATCCTATAAAAATCTAGTTAACTACTAAACTATTTACACAGAATGCCTACTACCTTCTCAGTATGTGTAAGGCCATCTAATGTCTCAAGTTGGCAGAAATTTGACCTACAGAAATTGAATAATGGTTAATAAGGTTTATAAATATCAATTTAACTTCCACCTATACATTTAATCCTCTACCCCCCAAAATAATCTCATACTGGATAGTTATATTATTGGAAATATGTTTATGATTTGAATAATCCTCCCAATAAAAGTCTACAATTCATTATATTTATATTTATTTTTATTTTTTGTGGTACTGAGGACTAAATGAGGGCATTCTACTTCTGAGCTACATCCCCAGGCCTACTTTATTTTTTTATTTTGAAGCAGGATATCACTAAGTTGCTGAGGACCTCACTAAATTTCTGAGGCTGGCTGTGAACCTGCAATCCTCCTGCTTCTGCCTTCCAAGTGTGGGATTACAAGCGTGCCCCATCACGCCTGGCTCATTATATTTATTTTCACTTATCTCTCCTTATAGTAACAAAAGTAACAAGCTCAATATCATAGTATGTAAATTTACATATGTCTTCTTGCAAAAATATTTTCTTCAAAAAGCTTATTCTAGCAAATATCAATGACTTATTTTAAGAATGAGGTACTCTTTGAAGAGTAAGCTCAAAGTTATATGAGCATCATAGAAGAGCTATTCTGAGGTTAAATAATCTTATAAAGAAAAACCCCAAAATATGTTGGAGATTTTTCTGAAAACTAAGAGTCAATATATGTCAGCAAACTAAAACTAAAAGAAAATATAGAGAACCTATCTTTCTGATGGAATTGAATCTCAGGCATAGTAAAATAAATCTAGAACATCTAGTATCCACTGGATTAAAAAATTTACCTGCTATTAACTAAGTACATAATTTTGAATACATTACAAACATCCTAGGACTCAATTACTCAATTTCTAATTAAGAAAATAAGACTATATGCATTTTAAGGTCACCTTCATCCATCCTAAGTATAAACTTAGGATATGAAATATATAAATATCTTTAAATTGAAGATGAAATGATTAGATTTTCTTTAAATTTATATATGCAATGAATGAGTTAAAAGCCAAGATGTGGCCTAGAAGGAAACTATTTGATACTTGTTTAAAAAAGTGTTATGTCTATGGTTTTAGTGATTTTAACAGATTAAATAATTATAGTTTGGGTTATTATAAAAATATAAGTATGTTGGTATTGACTGGAGCAAAAATCGAAGGATAATGTGCTACAGTTAGAAAAATAAAAGACATTTGAAGTGAAAAACTAAGTAAGTTAAAAAGCAAAGTAGAAATGTATACAATGTAAATAATTATTGAAACTGACAAATCTTCTGTTTGCCTGCTATAATAATTCTTTCCTGAGTTCAATACAGATAAGATAGATCAATCATGAAACATTTCCAACTTAGCCTTCAACTCATTGCAACAAAAATCTTTGGTATCATTATTAGGAGGTCAGAATTTATACTTCCTAGTAATGATCCCAGAAATGAAAAAATAATAATTTTTATTCTTTTTTGAGCCTGTATAATCTCATAAAAATCTAAATAAATTTACCAAACTGATAAAGATATTTTTGATGTTCTTTACTTTCTTATCTGTGTTTATGTTTCATTGCCTTTTCTTATTTCTTTTGCATCCTCAGATATATCTTCTAGAAATTATTTAATCTATCTAGGCTTGATATGCAAAAAATGACTCTTATTCTATAATTATCCCTCTATTTTATACCTTACTTATCTGAATTCTAATCTGGCATTTTTGTTTAACTTAGGTAGAAAAAAGGAAATATGCAATATATATAGGGTGATAATAAATTTAATCTTTATTATTATGATCCCTGTTTACTTTCAGTTACAAATATCTTTAATGAATTTGTATTAGGTATTGACAAAACAAAGACTACCCAGAAGATGTAAAGTAATATTTGTGAGATAAAATACATTTAATAATCTTTAAGCCTTTTAGATGATTACCTGTTCATCCTATGGGCAATGCCTCCCTAGTTTATTCTAATTTAGAAACAAATGTAATTTTAAAATTTAAAAAAACTTTACTTCTTATCAGTATTGAAATGAGAAGAATTCAGAAGGGTCTTAGGAAAGATGTTATCCTCTGCATGGAGAAGCCTTGTTTGATACTTCTAAATGTGTTTTATTTTTCTGTAGCTCTTCAGAAAGTATAACTTCTGTGTATTTTTTCCCTTTTTCAGAAACTCAAGATCACCTTGACAATGATTGCCCCATTTGAACCATTTGAGAAAGAACAGCAGAGCAATTTAACCAAGGACTAAACAGTTTCAAATGGGCTGAGATACAGAGCCCAGACAGCCAAATGACCATTAAAACCGAGATGGGCGGTTGTGGAATATGAAACTAATTTGAGAAATGTGTATTTTGACATTTTTGTATTACACAAGCACTCTCATAAGCTCTACATTTCCTTCTCGATATGAGAAAAAAAAGTTATTCTTGCCATAGAAATGAAAGGCAGTTAAAGAGAGAAACTCATTTAGATAGATTTTCAAGTGACTAAGATAAAACCAACAATACCAAAAATGATTTAAGTGGGGAAGTGATAAGTGCAGGAAGCCACTTAGCATCTGACCCTTACCACTCTGATCCTTTCAGTTGACACAAAATCAAGCAAACACACAAAGCAGAGAAGAACTAGAAAATGTTTTAAAGCTACCCTGCACCTAAAACCAAGTAATAGTGGAGCAATACTTTGATCCTTAAAGTCCTATCTCTGGAAAATATTTAAAATGAATCTGGGTAAGTTTACCTCACCGTTGCATTAAATAGAGGATAGCATTGTTGAGCTACATAGATTTCAATCTGCAGTCGTTTGGCTGAAAGCACGAGTTCCTAAATGGAGCTCACAGAAACAAAGCTATATATGTAATTATTAATTATATTGATATATTTAATTATTAATATTTAACTATTAATTATAAAGTTTGATTTGACCTAGCACCCTGAGGAAAAAAAAAACACATTATCACAATTCTATAGCTGTATATTCCACTGTAGAAAGAAGTAGAATCATTAACCTTAAGTTTTATTTTTTTGTCATGAATCAAGTCACTGTCCAAAAAAGGAATCTTAGGGGTCTTGAACAAGTTAGTGTTAAATGTTGCCTGTGAAGTTAACTTGCCAAGAATCAAATATATTTATTATTTTTGTTTTCATGAAATACTATAAGTCAATACAAAAATAGAAATCTAAACATATACATCTAGACATATCCCTGCTCTTGAATTCTTATTAGTTGCTGATTAAATACTCAACTCTGGTGGTATAATTGCAAATTACTATGTAGTCTATACATGACTGAGAAAACTCATTTGTAACGCACTCAATGGAAGCCAAAAATGACTCTTGATCCCATTTATCAGCACCTTCTCTTTTTTTTAACAAAAAAAGGAAGCTGTACCTGAAAATTTTATCTCTCCAATTATGCAACTGTCCTTGTGCAATTTAAGAATGTCACCTTATTTTTTTCTGGTTATCATTTGCAAAGTCTGCACTATGTTTCCCTTAGAGGCTATGCAATTTTCTTTTAGATATAAGTCTTCTCATTTCTGATTTCAGGAAGTCAACATAACCCATCTGCCACTTTCCCTTCCCAGCTGTATGCAGCTATGCCAAATTGCTCTAAGTTGAGCTTTATTCTGTCTTTGTAGGCTATCTTTGCCCACCACGCTAACATTTTCCTTATGCATTTCACCATAGACACAGGTGCAGATGGTATGTATAGAAGAACAATGCGTTTGGGAACATGTAATGGGTTGCAAGGGTTTTGAGAGAACTTTGAATGATAGTCCTAAAAAGTGAATGAATTTACTTGAAGAATGGGGACTAGTGCATCAGAATTAATGTAGTACTCAAAATGATACCTGGTTTCTGGTCCCAAGTTCGGTTTCTATATGTACTTGATGAAGTAATTTAATTCCGTTGGCTTAATTTTTAAACATTCCCAGGATGTTATAAATTTTCAGTAATTTCCCAAGGATATGACTTTAAAAATAAATCTGTATAGATACGTAGACATATGACACAGATGAGAGATGGATGGATAGATAGATAAATGATGGATGTGGTATTTATAGAATCATTTTTATTTACTAGCTGTGCTTGATAATTATAAAATAGTCTTATAAATAACACTAAATAGGGCTTATGTTATAATTATTATTGTCATTTAAAAAAGAATTGAGCATTTAGGCAAATCCTTACAAGTCTGTTAGAATGTGCTTTAACGCCTCTGAAATGTTTAAAATAGAAATAGGTTTGAAATTTACTACCTAATAATTGCCTATTGAAAAGGTTTTATTTGGCCACCAACATTTTGCTGACCCAGACTTTTATATGAAAGTCATTCAAGTTATTTTAACTACTAAAGTTGTATATGTTCTAAGTTTTATCTATGCAATGATATTTGGGGCTGAAAGGTTGACAATTATTATTTTATGTTAAAATATTTTGTTTTCTTTCTATTTAAGAAAAACAGCAGGAACGTGGGAGACAGGACATTATACTTCAATGAACCATGGTGGAGGAAAGAGCAAATCATTCACTTTTGAACTCTGGCTTACTTTAGTATAGTCACTGTGTAGAGTGACTACAGGTAACCAGAAACATGGATTGAATATCGACACGTGATTATGAACTACCTACGTTTAGATTATATTGGAACTGTAGAACTTGGGGATTTGTAGCAGAAATAACTTCCATAATGGGAAAAATTCTGTTACCATGAGACGTGTCAGTTTAGTTCATAGTCCAGCTGAATGTCTGGATTTGTGTTGAAAGATCTTCTTTACTACGTTTTAGCTTTTAATCTGGAAATGACATGAGACATTCATCACAATTAAATGTCAGGACAGATAACATCATTTTTGCTTCTTGGTGCCAGAGACCTTAGGATGAAACAAACACACAAACAGAGCACACATTTATCTGTAAGGATGTCAAATGTCTCATAGGATTTTGACTTGTCAGTTTACCACTTTTCCCAATGTCCTAGATACGCATTTAAAATAGATGTTAAGGGAAAGGACAGCTCATACTCGTTTAAGTTGAAGAAAGAAAACAATTGACCCTTTTCCTTTCAAATCCTGTATGACTTAAACTAAGAAACAATGGAATCATCGAAGATCTCTGTTAGAACAATATAATTCATCATTATAAAACCCATTCTCAGTAATTGGCCATAGCGACTTTCCACCCCCCTCCCAAAGGGGCAACTGCTATTTTTCCTTTTCTTGTCAATTTCTCTGTGGGAGCTGTGCTATGCTAAAGATAACCACTGACAGTATTAGGTATATATGTGAGGACACCAATGTCATTCTCAATATCTTATATGGGGAAGGGGGGGAGTGAGGAAGGGGCCGGGGGAAAGCTCACCAAGTGCTGTGTGCATTATGATGTGAGACTATAATGCGCCAATAAAAGTATTTAAATAAATCTAACAACTGAGATCAACTAAATCTTACCTGGTTCCACCACAAACTGACATCCTCTGATTTCACAAACCCAGATTCTTGTTTTGCAGATCTTTATGGGCTTTGCAGCCCCCCTCCCCTATAAATCATATTCCCACCCCATCCTCTGTTGCTGGTGCCATCTTTGGCCTCAGCACACCTGCTAACAGATGTCATAACCTGATCTTCCATTCCCTTCCAGCTTGGTTCCTCTCAAACAATATCTATTACATTTTCCACATCAATAAAAATAATTTCAAAGATGTTCCTCCATCTATAAATATATTTTTGGTTAAATTTAGTGATTGATGATGGACATAAACTGATATATGACAATTAAGTCCTTATTTTTAAGGTAGATTTTTTTTATTTTACTTTAAAAATATCACAATTAAATCCTTATTTTCCTTGAAAGAATCAATAATTAGACTTAACAGGATGATCAAAATTACTTCTTTTTAATTTGGAGAAAATTATATTTTGAAATTACCTTAATTGGAGATTCATAAATATCTATACACTGGCCGGGCGTGGTGGCGCATGCTTGTAATCCCAGTACTTTGGGAGGTGGAGACCGGAGGATCCGGGTTCGCGGCCAGCCTCAGCTCTCTCGCTCTCTCTCTCTCTCTCTCTCTCTCTACCTAGTGAGGCCTTCCGCAACTTCTTGAGACCCGGTTTCAAAATAAAGCATAAAAAAATAGGGCCGGGGGTGTAGCACGGAGGTAGAATGCCCCTTGGTTCAATCCCCGGTACCTCAAAAAAAAAATATCTATACACTGGAAGAGTCAAAAAAGATGACCTACGGGAGTCAGAGTACAGAATAAATGGCAGTTTCTAAGGGCAGTTAAGATTGGATATTATGCCAAATTTATCTTAAAGATATTATAGGAAAGTCTATTGTATTATATTATTCATGGGATATATTTTCAGTAGAATATTATTTTAATAATATCTAATTATATTCTCAGATAATATTTAGCTAATTGCCTTTGGCCTGAATTAGTTCTGTAATTCTTTACTTGCATATCTACTAAAAATCATATCCCTTCTAGTTTTGGAACAAATAAATATATATACTCTTCTCTAAACACCCTCTGTAATCTAATGTTAATAGTAGAAACTGATATTTTGAACTTGAAGCTATAGAACACAAGACAGTCTGGTATTTTATTTCTTTGGGTTTTTTTTTTTGATACTGATTATTGAACTCAGGGCATTCTACCTCTGTGCTACACCCCCAAGTCAGTCTTTTTTACCTTTTAAAATTTGAAACAGGTTCTCTCTAACTTGCTGAGGCTGGCCTCTAACATGCAATCCTCCTGTTTTTAGTTTCCCAAGTACTAGGACTAGAGGAGAGTTCTATTGTTACTGACATAAAGTTCCATATCCTAATTGTCCTGTAGTACATATTTAGTTAATGTTGGTGTTTTTCTTCAGCAAACACATCCAGTTTCTTAGAGAGAATTGGAAGTGCAGCATTAGTCTGCGTCTTGGACTAACCTCAGCATTCCATGGATTGGGGCAGTTAGTGGAATACACCTACCCCCAGAGCAAGACCAAACAGAGATAAAAAGTTATTCTCTCAATTTCCAGGTGATGAAGCTTTGTTTGAACATCTACTTGGATTAGAATGAGAAATTACAGAAAAGACAACCACCATTTCTTTATTGGGAGTCAAAAGTACTGAAATGTGAGTATCTTTAGGGTAAGAAAATATCTTAACTGCTTCATGTAAACATTTATTATTCTCTACCATCCTCCCTGACTTAATCCAAAGAACAAGCTTTTTCAAAGTATAAATCTGCACGATCTCACTGTAATGAACTATTCCTCAGATTCCCATTGTCTGGGGACCTAACACCCTGCTTCCTTCTTTAGCACCCCACCTTCACCTGAGGGAAATATCCCTCCTTTCCTGGGGTCTCTGCCAAAGCATGTTCCTTTCCCTCATCATTCTCAAACATGTAGCTTTTTCTTATAAGTTTTTCTATAAGTAGTCCCTCATTTAATACCTTCTGATATGGCTATACCACTACTGGGTATCATTCCAAAGGGATTCAAACCACAAAACTACAGTAATAGAGGCATACCCATGTTCATAGCCGCACAATTCACAATAGCCAAATTATGGAAGCAACCTAGGTGTCCATCAACAGACGAATGGATTACAAAACTATGAGAAATACGCAGAATGGAATTCTACTCAGCAATAAAGAAAAACAAAATTATGTCATTTGAAAGAAAGTGTAAGGACCTGGAGAACATTATGTTAAGTGAGATTAACCAATCACAGAAGGAGAAAGGTCATATGTTTTCTCTAATATGCGCAAGCTAGGGAGTAGTGAGGATACAAAAGGGACTCCAGACAATGGCGAAGAAGCCTCATTGGAGCCAGGGAAGTGGTCTAAGGGAAGGGGAAGGTTAAGAACGAAGTTCATCAATGGGATTACTACCATCGACCATGCGTACACATGAGAATATACCAATGTCAATCTCAGTACTCTGTACTTGGGGGGGGGCGGGGGGCACCAAGTGCTGTGTGCATGTATGTTACTGTCAAATTGATGTTCACTGTGATGTGAGACTATAATGCACCAATAAAAGCACATTAAAAAATATTATCTTGAAAAAAATAACACCTTCTTTTTCAATCTCACCACAAAATTTTCCTTGAAGGGGAAGTCTTCTCAAGTCATCTTACCCTGGTAACAGGGAACACCTCTTTTCCTTAACTCTTGTGACATTGAATAATTATAATTTTAATGTCATGTGCTATTTAATTCAACACCTGAAGCTCCAGAGGGCAGGGTTTTGTCTATTTTTACTCACTCTTGTTTGCTCAGCATAGTTCCCATTGACTGGCAATCAACAGCTGAAAGAAGTCCAAATAATATTTGGAGAAGTCTATACCGCAGTGTATATGAATGCAAGAGGGCATTGCAGAAATTAACTTTGCAGTAGGATTTTGAGCTTTCTTTCATCAGTTTAATACTTTTATACACCTTCATATTGCTGTTGCAACAACTGTCACCTGAAAATTATGTATCTTCTGTCCTACAAAGTTACTATTTATAGGCATTTTTTTAATCTGGTCCTCTTTTTTCGGTTTATCAAGTGAATAGCGGCTGAATATAAATCTGAATGGAAAGATTTCTAGCCCACCCCGCCCCCAAGGACAAAAACCTTAACATGTGATTCATAACCTTGCCACATGTACAAAATACTGGGACTATTGCTTTCCCTATCTTTTTAAATTGAAGTCATATTATATAACAAAATCTACAATTACAATCCACTGTACTGTGTGTTTAAGTATAGGACAGACTTTTTCCCTTACTTTTTATCTCTCTTGCTTCAAGAGAAATATGAATATATTAGTAAATGATAAAGTTCTCTTTTTTCTTTTTTTTTCTTTTAGGATTGATGGGAACTTGGAACAAAAAATTCTTTCCTTACTGAGTTCACTTCTTGGAAAAGAAAAGAAACATAGTTGAGAAGAAGAGAAATAGTAAAGGAAATAGGGGACATTGGGTTCTTAGATTAAAGCCTTAAACTTTTGAAAACAGTGTTTTTTCTTTCTTTTTTTTTTTGCGGTACTGGGGATTGAACCCAGAGGCATTCTACTCTCAAGCTACACCTCCAGCCCTATTTTTTATTCTTTTTATTTTGAAACAGAGTCTCACTAAGTTTCAGAGGCCTCACTAAGTAGTTGAGGCTGGCTGTGAACCTGAGACCCTCCTGTATCAGCCTCCCAAGTTCTGGGATTACAAGCATGCGCCACCATGCCTGGCTTTGAAAACAGTGTTTTTTTTTTTTTTTTTTTTTTTACATCTAGGAACATAGGCTAGAACATTGCTAATTCTTCCCCAGTATTAAATTGAACATTTTGTCTTAATTCAGTTTACCAATCATTTAACAATCCTAGCTGTAATTTAAGGTTTGCATATTTTACTTTACCATTTAATAGGTATATTGGAAATTCCCTTTTTTGGAAATCAGAAATAAATCACTTTTTCCCCACAAGTTGGATACAATAATCTGTTGCTTTATTCATCTGTTTAACAGTTGTGATAGTTAATCTAGGTTGTCAACTTGACCTGATCATGACACACCCAAGATTATGTGATTTTGGGTGTATAACAGCAGATTAAACAGAAAGCCCTGCCCTGAATGTAGGCAGCAGGATTCTGATAGGTGGGGACTTAGATAAAAGAGGTAGAAGCCGCTGGGTGCGACTCGTTCCAAGGAAAGCGCATCTGCATGCACACAGCACTTGGTGAGTGTTTATTCTGGCTCCCTCCCCACTCCCCGACTTCCCTGTACAAAATATTGAGCTTGGCATTGATATTCTCACATATGTACATGATGTCAGTGGAAGTGTTTCCTTCATTAATTATCCCTCTCCCTCCACTACTATCTCCCTAAAACCACCTCCCTTGCTCCACTGGAGTTTGTCCTCCATTATCTAAAGTCCCTCTTACATCACCCACAGTATGGTGAATCTTTGGAAAGCTGAAAAGTTTAGCAGTTAAGTATAGCAGAGGTTGCAAGCCAGCAATCCCAGGGACTGGGGAAGCTGAGGCAGAAGGATCACAAGTTGGAGGCCAACCTGGACAATTTAGAAAGATCCTGTCTCAAAAATAAAAAATATAATAAAATAAATTTCAAAATAAAGTACTGGGAAAGCAGCTCAGTGGTAGAGTGTCCCTGAGTTAATTCTACTGTAACACACACACACACACACACACACACACACACACACACAATGCATTCTCTTAAATAATCAATATAAAAGCATTCGGGTATTTAGGAACAAACATTAGAATTGTTTACTGTACAAAAACTATTGCTTAACAATTCTGTCATCAAAATAAGAAACAGGAGAAAGTTATTCAAAAACATACAGAAAAACAAGTTCCTGATGCTCTTTTGAGTGCTACACCAAATTTATAGCATAAGAAAGTTGGTGGTATTGTTTTAAGAATTTCTGTTTAATATTCTAGGAATTTCAAAATGTTGAATCTATTAATGAGCTGAAATTAAAAGAGAAGAATAAATAGTTTGGAAACATACTTGAAAAAAATTGCATGGTAAAAGAGTGCGCAGCCGATGACATATGTCAGCGATTTTCGATTTTCAGGGAATGCACAGAAGCTGGGGTACTTATGTTTGTGGCAGCTTGGCAATCTGAGCACTGTGAGCAAACCTCACGGCAAACCAGAACCTCGAGGAAAAAATAATATGAAAACTTCATTTCAAGCATATTTCACCGCAGGCAAGACAGTGAGGGAGATGTGTGAGCCTGAAAATGATGATAAAGCATGAATTCAAAGAGAAAAGTAAGCTTTGAAGTTGGTAGCTGCCGTGGGGTATTTGATAATCACTGGATGCTACGTCTTGGGTTTTAATTATCTGTCTATATATGAAACCAAAATAAAACAGAGTCTGCACATGATTAAAGGTCAAATTTTAGGGTCCCAAATAAAGGCCAAATCCTTTTTTTTTCTTTTTATGATACTGGGGATCGAACCCAGGGTAGTACTAACACTGTGCTATACCCCCAACCTTGTTTGTTTTTGTTTGTTTGTTTGTTTGTTTTGAAACAAAGTCTTCCTAAGTTGCCACATTCTTGGCCTTGAACTTGTGATCCTCCTGTCTCAGCCTCCCAAGTACTGGGATTACAGATGTAACCACATGGCCCTGGCCTTGCCTAAGGTTGAATCCTTGAAAAGAGATGCCATATATAAAAATTGAACAAAACTAAATTTCCATCATACAAAACTGGACTGCAGTTCCAGTAGCTTGCAGACTTGAACTGATAGTAACATTCTTAAAAATTGTACAAATAGGATGAGATCTGAATCCATTGTATTCTTATGACCCCCAAAATGATAATTCAAGAAGATGGCTTAAACTGGTCCTGAGTTATTAATGACTCCAGGCAGATGCAGACTCACATTTCTTTTTTTTTTTTTTTTTTTTTTTTTTTGCGGTACTGGGGATTGAACCCAGGAGCATTCTACCTCCGCGCTACACCCCCGACCCTATTTTTTTATACTTTATTTTGAAACCGGGTCTCACGAAGTTGCGGAGGGCCTCACTAAGTAGAGAGAGAGAGAGAGAGAGAGAGAGTGCTGAGGCTGGCCACAAACCCAGATCCTCCTGTCTCTGACTCCCAAAGTACTGGGATTACAAGCGTGCGCCACCACGCCCGGCTGCAGACTCATATTTCTGAAGGAAAGTATCTTCAAACTCAATTCTCCCAAAATTAATACAGATACATGAACATTGATTCAAAATGGAAAGGCAAGCGCAGAACAAAACCTCTTTCTACAGGAATAAGAAGAAACAACAAAAAAAAATAAGTATGTTTTATTTAAACCAACAGGTTTGAAATTATAACATAGGAATTAGAGATCTAATAAATGGATCAACTAGATATGGAGAAATCAAGAACTTTTAAAAAGTAAAAATATAATAATTAAAGTTACAAATTCTGTGTATGGTTTAAATAACAGATTGGAGATAGCGGAGAGAGGATTAGATACTACAAAAGTAGATCTGGAAAAGAAAAAAAAAAGAACAGCATTAGTGAGATTAAGAAATAGAAAATATGGAAGGTATCCCAAGAAACACTAAAGCTAAAAGGAGAAACTTTAACATGTGTCTATTTAGAGTTCCCGAAGTAGTTAATAAAAGCAACGAAAGAGATACAGCATGAAAAGGATATTGATGGAGAGCATTCTGGAAATGTTTAAAGTCATGAATCCTTAAATAAAGATGATGAATTCCAGAAAGAAAATGAAAAATAGACATATTTTGATCCTATCGTGGTGAAGCAGCAAAGCACCAAATGTAGTGATTCCATGTGGAAAGTAGCTGAAGGAGACTTGTGAGGAGAAATGACAAACCAAGAATAACAATTAGAAGAAAACTAACCACCAAATAACCAAAACCAACAAGGAATAAGGAAAATAATTCAGACAAGAGAAGGAATTAAAGAGAATATTAAAGTAAAATGAGGTCTATAGATGCATGTAAGATTAAAAATAATTTAATAAACTAGAAATGAAAAGCTTTTGCAAGTTGTTCCCATCCTCACAATGAAGGAAAAATGCACAAGTAATAATACTAAGAAAGAAAACATAAGAAGACCAAAAGTATAGCATGTATTAACATAAAACCGTAAGGAAAATATGATCAATATAAATGCCAATATATTTACTAATTTCAAGGAAGGAAGCCGTAGAAGGAAACTAAAGAAAGTGGACTCATGTGTAGATTAAGAAATTTTAAAATAGGTTGATATCAAAAAATTATCCTACTGTGAAATACAAAATACAGTTTTTTTTTTTTTTGTGTGTGTGTGTGGTACTGGGGATTTAACAAGGGGCTTTCTACGTCCAAACTACACCCCAACCCTATTTTTTATTCTTTACTTTGAAACAGGGTCTCACTAAGTTGCAGAGGGCCTCACTAAGTAGCTGAGGCTGGCCGCAAACCCGGATCCTCCGAACTCAGCCTCCCTAGTACTGGGAGTATAAGCATGCGCCACCACGCCCGGCTACAAAATACAGTCTTGAATGTCAGTTATATCACTTATTTTAGGCAAGATAACACATGCAAAAAATCCCAGAGTACAACTAAATACAAAAATGTATGTATGTATTTATTGGTATTGGGGATTGAACCTAGGGGCATTCAACTACTGAGATACACACCCAGCCCTTTTTATTTTTTTTTATTTTGAAGCAAGGTCTCACTAAGTTGCCAAGGCTGGCCTCCCAAGTAACTGGGATCACAGGTGTGCACCACCAAGCCTGACTCAAAAAAAATGTATTTAAAAGATACCTGTACACACACATATGTATATATGACATGAATATTTAATTCACCATATTGACATATTAAGTGAAAAAAATAAAACCAAATAATCTGAAATGTACAAAAGAAAGCATTTGATAACTCCCTTCAGGTAAAAATAAATAAATAAATAAATAAATAAATAAATAAATAAATAAATATCTTAGCAAAATAGAAAAAGAAAAGATAGAGCAAACATGGTAGTATATAGTAAAAACATAAAATTATGTCTTACAAATTGTCAAAATGAGCCGGGAGAAGCAAACACATCTGTAGTTCAAGTACTTGGGAGGCTGAGACAGAATGATTGGAGGTTCAAGGCCAGCTAGCGAGACCCTGTTTCAAGAAATAAAAACTAAGCCGGGCGTGATGGCGCACGCTTGTAATCCCAGTACTGTGGGAGGCGGAGACCGGAGGATCCGGGTTCGCGGCCAGCCTCAGTTCTCTCTCTCTCTCTCTCTCTCTCTCTCTCTACTTAGTGAGGCCCTCTGCAACTTCATGAGACCTGGTTTCAAAATAAAGTATAAAAAATAGGGCCGGGGGTGTAGCGCGGAGGTAGAACGCCCCTGGGTTCAATTCCCAGTACCGCAAAAAAAAAAAGAAATAAAAACTATATATATAGTTGTAATTATATATAATATATATAAATTATATTAATTATAAAAATAAAAATTATATATATAGTTTACATATATATAATTATATATACAGTTTACATATATATAATTATATATATATATATAGTTTACATATATATATATATATAATTATATATATATGGCTGGGAGTGTAGCTCAGAGGTAGAATGCCCCTGGGTTCAGTCCGCAGTACTACACACACAAAATGTGTAAAATGCCACCTTCATCACTAATACTATATCAACTCTTTGAATTAAATACTTTAACTCAATGATATAGAAAAAGTACGATCCCCCAAACGGGTCTACCCCTGGCTCGTCTTTCTTCCTACTTCCTATTTTCAATCCATAGAGGATTCACTTATTACTACTCTGCTAAAATCAATCTAGCTTTACCCCTCAATTTTCTTAAAGTAAGACCCAAAACTCTTACTTGGCTCTTTTCCTTTTGGACATCTCTGCTCTGTTCTGCTGACAGCGGCTTTGTGACATGGCCCGCATGACCGTTTTAGAGTGTTTGAAGTGTTATTTCTTTTGTCCAGATGCAGTGGCTCTCATCTCACTCCTTGCTGGATATCAATCTGCAGTGAGGCCGACTCCTGGGGTCCTGATGATTAGCAACCTCCCTCTCCCCACCGCCCAGACTCCAGTATCTCCACCACACATCACTTACTTTCCAGAACACTTACTACATAATATTCTATATAATTTACTTAACATTCATATCAGAAGGATGACAGGCTAATGTACTCCCCGTATCAGAACAATTTAAAGAGAAGTTTGTTATTAATAGATACTCTAACAGCAGGCATACATTGGCGTTCTCATGGACAAATGGGGACATGATTATTCATCCTATAGCTTATCTATTTGTTCTTTCAGTAATATAAGTTCCATAAAGGCAAGAATCTCCACCTGCTTTGTTTACTGATGCAATTCACAGGTTCATAGAAAGAAGGCTTGCCAACATAGATGTTTGTTCTGTAAAGAAATGATTGACAGTTTTACCCTTAGTTAAAAAGATCATCTTTTCCCCAATATACTTTGTGAGCATAAATTAATCAAATATTCCTGATCAGTTAATAACAGATGGAATTTCTAACAATTAGACAAACACGAACTCTCCGTTGTTCCGTGAGCAGAAATTATTACTAGAGCACACTGAATATGTCCTTGTATCTTATTCTTTGGAATTAAAAGTTTTGAATTTTGACACCATGCCAGATGATCTTTTGTTTTCATTTTCCCCATAATATATTTTCATCAAATATTAAATTTGTTTTCCTCTCATTTAAAAATTTGGTGGATTTTTGCTAACTGAAATGGAGAAGCAGGTGTTGGCAAGTGGAACACACACAGGCTGACAGATGCAAAACAAATAGACCAACAAAAGCATTTGGAGCCTTCACAGTCTTGCCAGTCTGATGCCTTAGTGCAATCTGCAAAGTGCTGCGAGGATCGGCCTTATGTTTATTCATCGAATAAGAAAAATCTGCAAATTTCTCTTTCCCCTTTGGATATAAAGTTCTGTGCAATATGATAAAGTAAAAGGAACATTTGAATGACAGAATCTGCATACATATTCCTATTACAGGCAATAGGAATATTTGTGATTTCCCATCATCGAAGCACTATATGAATATATATTTAAAAGTCTGTGGGCAGATACTCCTTTGCGAGGGAATAATCAATAGACACCTTTAGGCAATTACTTTTATTTTTAAATATAACCACCAGATGTATGGCAGAAGAAATTCAACTAAATTTTATATTTGGAATGCACAGCTAACTTAAACCCTCATAGGATACTGAAATCCTAAAACATAATACATGTTAGTTCTCTATGGTCTTTAATAGGAAATTATTTGGGGCGAATTGCTTATTTTTTCAGAAGCGAGGTTGATTGTTGTGCAAATAACTTTGGAAATGTACCTTCCTGGTCAGTTCCTGTGCAAAGGCAGGTTTTTAACACAAATTAAGTTGTCTTCATTTCTGAATATTATATTTATTTGTCTTGTATCTTCTAAACTCTGATTCAGTTTGGGTTGTCTGAAACCCATGAGATAAAGTTTATTACTGTTTATATTCAAGACTAAACTGTAAATGCACATGCCCATATATGATCATATATCTTACTTATATATAAGTATATCATATATGCAAGTATGACACAGACACACACATCACACAGATGAATGTACACTAGATAAGTATAAATTTCAATTGCCAATATTATATCAGTTGGGAAGTCATTTTAGAAACTGCTTAAAAATAAACACTCACAATAGTCTCTTTTAATCATTTAAAAAATAAGGGTCATATCATGCTTTCTCTAGATGGATAGAGGAAGAGAATATAATCTTAACATTGTTGCTTCTCAGATATTTGCAAGAGTCTGAGAATCCACCTATAGGGGGACTTTGATAAATTAATTTGTTAACTGACAGCCGGAGCTAAAATAATTCCAACATCATTACTAGGAAATAGTTGAAGCGATCCTGGAATCACATATATCAGGAACTGAAGACTTTTTTTTTCTGTATACAGATAACACAAATATTTCTGGACATGCTCTCCCCATGTCACCTTCAAATATAAACAAGAATATTGCCCACTTGTCTAGTGCTCTGTCTTTGTAAACTCACAGAAAATCCCCTGCACAGATTTATAACCATCACGATTCCGTACCAACTAATAAAAAGCCAGTCACAAACAACAAAAAAGTTACTCAGTAAACCTAGAATTGTAACACTCACTCCAATAGAAAAGTCGGTGGACTGTAATAGAGAAATGATTTGTTTTGTTGCCCGGCAGACTGGAGGTTAAGTCTGGATATTACTCTGTGAGAGCTAGGTCAGGTTACTTATCCTCTGTATGCCTTCGTTCTGCACTTTAAAAATTGTAATAAAACATAATTTACATGTGTATGCTCAATATTACACAAAACTAAGTATCTAAAGTGGTTCCCAGCTTATCCCACCCTCAGTATATGAAATATGTTACTATACTCTTCCAAAGTTACATATTACGATTTTAACCTAAATATTTAAGGGATTTGAACTTTGCTTTATGTGAAATATTCTAGGATTATTTTAATGTTTTGTGCAGTTACTGGAAAATCAAATAGATGAGTCATGAGTCTTTACATTTTTCTCCCTTCATAGTATTAATAATATAAAAAAGAAAGAATGTGCCGGGCGTGGTGGCTCATGCTTGTAATACCAGTACTTTGGGAGGCGGAGACCGGAGGATCCGGGTTCATGGCCAGCCTCACCGCGTGCACGCGTGCGATCTCTCTCTCTCATCTCTCTCCTCTCTCTCTCTCTGTCTCTCTCTACCTAGTGAGGCCCTCCGCAACTTCGTGAGACCCGGTTTCAAAATAAAGCATAAAAAAATAGGACCGGGGGGTATAGCGCGGAGGTAGAACGCCCCTGTGTTCAATCCCGGGTACCACAAAAAATTAAATAAATAAATAAATAAAATAAAATAAAAAAGAAAGAATGTAATGGGTCTAGGTCTGGGATGTTACTATTTTTTGTGCACCATGCAGTTTACAACTCTCTACACAAGCACTCATTTTTATTCTCTCAGTCAATTCAACCATCTCTAAAATAGTCACATATTTTCGGTTCTTCACATTTTTTATTCAAACCATAAAACACTAAGTTATCCAGAAGAATAAAATAAATAGAAATGAAAAATATACATAGTGGATGAAATTCATCGTTTTATCTAATTGTAAAATCTCACCTAGTCTTCGTTTATTTATTTATTTCAAGTATGTTGCAAGCACTTTTAAATGCAGACATTTCTAGTTTTATTCTAAGGTAACTTGGTTTGGAGCTGACTGTTCTTTGATACATCACTGGTACCTACTTGCAGGGATTCACCAAATTTCCATTTCTTTTTAAAATTCACTTATCAAGACAACTTTCAAACTTTCCTTAGAAGAAGCTCCAAGCAATTAATTAATTAGCTTGTTTGATTATAGTTTTCATTGCATTGCTCCCAGCCAAGAATTTTCTCTTTTGAGTTTCAAAAATAATCTTGTAACATTAATTCACAATTTGCATTATTGGCTTCAAAATATGGCTCTGAGTAATATTTTTATTTGGTCATTGCTCAGGGTTTTTTTTCTTCTTTTCTTTTCCTCATAAGAAACAACAAAATGGAGACTTTTTGAAATTTCAAAGCAATACTATCCATATTTTAAGTATCTAAATAAATACCACTTTTTTTACTTTGATTAGTGAAAAATTGCAGATACTATTTTGTACTCTGAAGCAGAAGCATACTCTTTCAACTCTTAATGATTTCCAGTTAGTATGTGGTTTTATCATTTTTATTGATCATAACATCATGTATTGGATATAATTTAATCTCTTATTCTTATCCTATTTTTTCAGAATAAAATTTTAAAGTATAACTCTTCAAATGCAAAAGGATCTAAAAATACTACATACATTAAAATACACTTGTGTATCCTATTTGTCTTAGTATGGAGCTCATTGAAAGGATATATTAAATATAATGCATTTCTTTTATTTGTAATAAATATGTGGGGGAGTCAGAAAGCCCTGAGGATTAGATAGGCTTACAAAATGATGAACTTATTTTTAAAAATAAGTACGTTGAACTTTAAAAACTTATTACAATAAAAAAAATAGTAAAAAATTACTTTCCACTTTCTCTACCCTGGGTTATCAGCACTTTCTTATAGCTGAGTCAATTGATGCTCACTGTCCTGCTCTAGTTCCAATAATTTTCTTTTACCACAGTGCTCATACATTTGGGCTAAGTACAAGGCTTTTCGAAAAGTATGTTTCAAATCAAAACTGCAATAATATATCATCTCACCCTAGTTAGAGTGGCTATTTTCCAAAGAACAAAAAATATTAAAGGGCAGTGAGGATGTCCATAAAAAGAAACTCTTAGACCCTGTTATTGGGAGTGAAAATTAGTACAGTTGTTATGGAAAACAGTATGTAGTTTCTTCAATCAACTAAAAGTAGAATTTCCATATGATCTGGCAATCCCACTCCGGGGTATGTATGCAAAGGAAATGTTATCAGTATGCCAAAAAGATACCTGTGTGCTCATGTTTATTGTGTCACTATTCACAGTAGATAAGATATGAGATCAGCCTCTGTGCTCATTAACTGATGAATAAAGAAAACGTGGTCTGTATAAATACCGGAAGAATATTAAGCCTAAACAAGAATGAAATCCTGTCATGTGCAGCATAATGGATGGAAATAGAAGACCTTATGTTAAGTGAAATAAGTCAGACACAGAAAGATAAGTACCACGTGTTCTTTTTCATATGTAGAAGCTAAAAAAAAAGTAGAACTGAATGTAGATTAGTGAGTAGATGAAGGATGGATTTGATCAGTGCCCGTTGTATGCATGTATGGAAATATCACACTGAAACCTCATTACTATGTATAATTGATAAATACTCATACAAAATAAAATAAGATTTTATTTTGAAGTTAACTAATGTGGGAATATTTATTGATTAGTTTGCTTGTGGTAAAATATTTAAAAGGAAATACAGTGAAGATATTTTTAATTTCTCTAGAATTTGGAAATAGGCAGTCACATACTCTTGTGACACCAGTGTAAGCTGATTCTCCACCACAGCACCTGACAGTATTCATACCTCATTTGATGTCCTGATCTGCAAGAGTGTATCTGGGAATCACTGATTCCAGTGGTCTTCTTCAAAATCTAATTAGATTAAATAGACTTACTATTAGAATTAAGAAACAGCAATTTTATAACATATCTAAATAGATTCATTACATTGATGATCACCTATTAATTCAATTGAAATCATCAATGATTGTACAGATATTCCAATATATAAAAGCCTCAAATTGAGCTTCTTACTTGACTTTCTTGCTTCTGTGTACCCATGTTTTATTTGGGAATTACACCATTACTTTATCTTTTAATAATGGATATGACTTCTTTATGGCATTCACTTAGCAGAAAGAGCAGTCTATGGAGACTCATTTTCCTTTACTCTTATGTCTGCAACAGATGTTTTGTGTGGTACCAAAAGTTAATGTCCCCTATGTTACTTAACAAAGCTGTGATTAAAAAGTTAGGAGAAAATGAAATAATTTGAAGTGCTTTATCTTGCAGAAGCTTATAATCACCCATTCCATTAAAATAATTAAGCACATAAAGAACGTTATACTGAATTTTTACTTATAATCCAAAATATAAAGAGGAAACCCAAGACATTATTGGTTCTCTCACAGGCATGTGAGAAAAAAAAAGTTGACATACACCTTCTTTCAAAAAGCATTCCATATTGTTCGTGTTGTATACTTAAATTACAAGTGGAGATGGTAGTTGTATTTGGATTCTAGATTCTGAGTTTTACATTTGATCATTAATGTTTTAAACTCAGAGCCACATAATTCATAATATGGTGAGAAATTTACAGCAATATTTAATAAAAATGTCTATCACATTCAAGTATTTCAACTGCCTAGAGTTTGAAAACTGGAAATTCATGCATTCTATTCTACCTAAATTGAGGTTTTATTTGGCTATGAGGATATCAGTGTAGAGATTTGTGTGTGTGTGTATGTGTTTGTGAGTGCATGCACATGCCATGTGACTTAACTTTTAAAAATAATATGCAATATTATGTAACATCACAGATTTGCATTGCTCTTAAAATATCTGTCAAGGTTATCCATCTTTTTCCCTTGTAACACTCTTGCAGAGCACAATAATGGCCACTTATTAGCTAGATCACAGCACTCAATAGCTTATTACTGCCCACCTCTCCCTAGTGATTTTTTGACATTCTCGTCCAATGTCAGTAACTATTAATCACCAGGTCTCTTTTTTGGCTTCTCTCATGGCAGACTTTAAAAGAAAGATACATACTTACTGTATCTGTGACTACATGAAAACCAAACACTGCAAAAAGATCAATTTGCTTCTTAATACTTGCAAATGTTAATCTTACCTCTAGCTTGATTCATTAATCTATATCACTATTTTAACCTCAGGAGACATTTGAGATTTTGTTCTCCATTTTACAGCATTTCCGAAGGTGATTATAAGTATTTTTATTACCTCGTCTGTTGGAGAGCTGCCTAAGGGAGCAGCCCCTGCCACTGAGGAACACCTGCAGCTGTTGAAACCACCTCCTTCTATTTTTTTAACATTTTACTTTCTTATTGGGAACATTTCTATAATTGTCTCACTGACTTTCATTTGAGAGTGATCTGCCTGTTGTGCCATAGAACATGGCAGAGTGTCCCCATGATCACAAATACATGATCCATCATAGAATCCAAACAAAGCCTTCAGAAACACATGACCTAAACGTCTTCCTGTCATCTGCATTCACAATCATGGTGCATATTAAATAGATTAGGAAAACATAAACATTTTTACATATGAAACCCACTCATTTAGATCCATATAAACCAGGAGATTCTCTTACAATTACAATGAAATCAGAAAAAAAGTTCAGCAAATACAAACTGAGAATCTGTCTAAAAGAGATTGGATATTTTTTATTAATTGCTGTAATGCATTATGAATATATATCATGTTTTTTCCTATATTCCCACATCTAAAAATGTAAGGCATACTTTATACAATTAATTAAAGTAAACAAATTAACATTTTGGTATCACTAAATCTACATAGGGCATGTATAAACCATATAGTATGTACTATAGACAATTATGCACATGCAAACTGAAATGCCAGAACATTTTATTTTCAAAAAGTCAAGAAATATTCTTTATTAACTACCAATGAAATTGATTCAAAAATGAAATAAATGTTAGAAATAAACTTAATTTGATTTATGTATGAAAGTCTGTTCAGGTTAAACTCTCTAGAGGTAAAATGTCTGTTACATACAATTTAATAGGTTTAGTTAACATTTAATCATTGAATTGGAACTGCTCTTTATATGTTATGAATACAATTCTTTTCTTGGATGTATGATTTATAAATATATGCTCCCATTCTGTGGTTTATCATTGGAATTTCATAAAATTCAAAAAATTTTTAATTCTAGTAAGGTCCAATTTTGTACTCTCCTTTTTCTGTTAAGCATCATCATGCTTTTGGTGAAAAATCTTCATCTAGCCCATAGTAATGCTAAGAAATCTTCATCTAGCCCATAGTAATGAAGATATTTTTCCTATGTGTTCTTTTAAACATTTTCTCCTTCAGCTCTTAAAGTTATGTTTTGACTCTTGTTGAGTTTTTTAATGCATGGTATGAATACTATAAATTAATTTATTTTGAAAGTGAACACCCAATTTTATTAGCAATAGTTTTGAAAATATTATTTTTTTCCTATTGTCTTCACATTTGTGACTAATTCAGATGACCATAAATATAAATAATATTTTTTAATTTTCAATTCTGTTTGACCTCTATATCTATTTTTGCACAGAACTACACTATGTTGTTTACAGTGCCTTTATATTTCATATATACATCAACATAAATTTTAAGTTCAACTTGTTAATATCTACAAAATGTCTGCTGGTACTTTTATGGGGAATGTGTTGAATTTAAAACCAATTTGTGCAGAATTGTTATCTTGACAATATCAACTTTTCTAGGCTACATGTATGAAATTAAAATTCTCCATTTATTTAGTTCTTCTATAATTTCTCTCAGAAATATTTTTTTTCAGTTTTCAAGGTATATGATTCACCCTTTGTGTTTAAGTAATCTTTTTGATGCTTTTGAAAATGAAATATTTAATCATTTCATCTTTTTTCTTTTTTGTGGTATTGAGGAATGAATTCAGTGGTGCTCCAATTCTGAGCTACAATCCTAAGCCCTATTTATTTATTTATTTTGAAATGTGGTCTAAGTTATGCGCTGCTGGCTTGGAACACCCGATCCTCCCATGTACTAAGATCACAGACATGTGCCACTGTGCCAGGCTTAATCACTTCATGTTTTTATTGAAAAGATTAAAAACTAAAATGTAGCAAAAATAGGGGATATTTTAACAAGCATTTATTATTATCAGGCCAATTTATATGCCATACATTTGACTTAAATAGTTAATTCTATATTTAGTAGTTGCCATAAACCAGTATATTTAAAGATTAGGGTATACTTAAGTATATAATGTAGACATTCTATTACACTATGTCATAGATGTTTCATTATGTTTTTCTCTATCTTAGAATGAAATGGCAACACTAGGATTACATAATAACAAGTAAATATGAATTATCCATAACTGTTCATGAAATAGAAAAAATATAATACCACACTTACAGTTTTATTCTTTTCTCTTTCTTTTTTTTTTTGTTTTTCTTTTGGTTCTGGGGACTGAACCCAGGGGTATTCTACCTCTGAGCTACACTCCATCCCATTTTATTTTGAAAGAGTCTTGCTAAGTTGCTAAGGGTCTCACCTAGTTGCTGAGAGTTGTCTTGACCTGCAATCCTCCTGTTTAAGCCTCCCAAGTACTGGGATTACAGACATGCACCACTATGCTCTGCTCACACTTGCTATTTAATGGTACTCTGCACCCAGGTGTGATGGTGCACACCTGTAATTCCAGTACTTGGGAGGCTAAAACAGAAGGATTGCAAGTTCGAAGTCAGCCTCCACAACTTAGTGAGAACCTTTTCCAAAACCAAAAGTAAAAAGGGCTGGAGACTTAACTCAGAGGTACAGGGCCCCTGGATTCAATCCCCAGTTCAGTACAAGGTGACTCAAATTTTCTTTAGTTGTTCAATGTGAAAGTGTTATATTTTTGATTGGCTATAATTGTAATATCTTCTGATTTTTAGTTGTAAGAACTTTATATGGTACTTTTCCAAAAGTAAAACTTGTTTTAAGAACATGAATATTTTAGCCAGGCATAATCCCACCTATAATCCCAGTGCCTGGGAAGCTGACACAGGAGGATCACAGGTTCAAGGCCAGCCTCAGTAATTTAGTGAGACTTAGCAACCTAGCAAGACCCTATTTCAAAATAAAAAAATAAAAAAAGGTCTGGGGGTATAGCTCTGAGGTAGAATGCTCTTGGGTTCAATCCCCAATACCAAAAAAGGATATAAATATTTATATTTCATAAATCTTTCATTATTTAAATGAGATATTTAATAGTTTATCCAGTCATAAAATGAGTATTTCTTAAGTTATTATCAAATTAAAATTTAAAATGAGTAGCATATCATTCTTTATAGAAAATGGGTCTTTTTGAATCCTTTATTCAAAATTAGATAATAATTTTATTATGGCATAAATTCTGAACTGGTAATCTATACATCTATGGATATATATGTTCATTGTATTTATGTGTACGTGTGTATGATATGGCGTAAATTCTGAACTGGCAATATATACATCTATGGTTATATATTCATTGCATATATGTATGCATTTGTGCATATATATGTTATAATATACATTTAAAAAAATTATTTACACTGGAGCCGGGTGTGATGGCACATGCCTGTAATCCAAGTATGTGGGAGGCTGAGACAGGAGGACAGCAGGTTCTAGACCAGCACCTTGAACCTTTATATTTTATTTAAAGAAAAACATATGACTTGGGTTGCATCTCAGAAGTAAAATGTCCTTTCAATTCCTAGTACCACAAAAATAATTATCTTAGATTGGATTTTCATTAGAAATTATAAAATTCTTAATATGGTAGGATTGTTTATTTTCTCTCTTCTTGTTCCGTTTTTCTTAAAAGAGTAGATTTATTTTATATTTATTAAAATTTTGTTCTTGATTATATAGAATCATAGAAAAAGAAAATATTCACACACAGTTCTTTGTGTTTATTATGAGTTATTTTCTTGGAAAATACAAACTTCCTACCAATTTATTTTTCAGAGTATATCTATGTTTAAACAACATATTCTGAATCATCAAAAACAATGAGTTAGTAGTGATAACTAAATTTGGAAATAAGATTTATAATGTTATTAATATTTTCCTTAATGTCAGATAAAGCAATTAACTAAAAGTTAGACCTTATTATTTTTTCTCTCTATGGGACAAATGGAGAAGCAAAACCCACTTAGATCATCTCATCCCAGAAAGAGTTTCTGTCCAACTATAACCTATGACTTACTTCACAGTCTGCTGCAGTGCATAGACCCTACAGAATCATCCTGTGCTTATAAGTACCAGCCATGATTTTACTAAGGAGTCTCCAACCAAGGACTAAGACAATAGGTTTACTATTGTTTACTATTGATTTGCCCATTAAAATCTAAAACAGAGATCTCTTTAAGTTATGAGAACTCACCATTGGGAGTCTCAGATTTTGTCAAGTGGAAGTCATAATTTGATCATTAGCCCTGCTTTTTTCTACCCATTTTACTTTTTTCATTAACAAGTGTTACTATCCAATTTGAGTTCCTCTGTATAGAGAATATCAGAGTACCAGACAGTAAGCAGGGCTTGATGGTCCATGCCTGTAATCCCAATACTTGGGAAGCTGAGACAGGATTAGAGGTTCATGGCCAGCCTCAGCAATTTATCAAGGCTCTCAGCAATTTAGTGAGACTCTTTTTCCAAATAAAAAATAAAATAGGGCTGGGGCTGTAGATCAGAGGTAGAATGCCCCTGGGTTCAATACCCAGCACCACACACACACAAAAAGGAATACCAGGAAGTATCTTATCCTCAACATTGATGCACTCTGAAATGTAGTGCTCCCTCCCTCTTAGAAAACTAAGATTTATTTTGTGGAATAGAAGTTATGCACCTTATGCATAAAGCACCTTATGCATAAAGCACTCCTCATGAAAATGAGGAGTGGTGGAAGCTCCTGTATAAACTGGATGAGCTAAGAGTAACAACAGTACTGAGATGTAATAATAATAACAACAGCAACAAAAAACAATAATAATAATTAGGTTAAATATGCAAAGAAATGTGGAAATGACTGAGTGTACTTAAAGTTCCCAAAATGTTAAATGATATTATACACAATGTTTTAACTAAAGGATTTAGTTGATTCATTGTGACAGAAATTTAACTAATGCCTGGAATACAGAAGAAAATAATTTATATTGGAATAATATATATAGTGTGACTAAATGAAGATGAAATAAAATAACGAAGAAATGGTGGCATAGAAATATTTTAAAATATGAGGTAGAATCATAAACAGAGTCAAGTTTGTCTTACATTGTTCACTACTAATTAATATTTAAATTCTAATTTTTTTTCCTTTTTTTGGTACTAGGGATTCAAACCAGGGGCATTCTACCTCTGAGCTATATCCCTAGCCCTATTTTTTAATTTATTTTATATTTTTTATTTTTAAACAGTGTCTCACAAAGTTGTGGAGGGCCTCACTAGGTTGCTGAGGCTGGCTGCAAAACTGTGATCCTCCTGTCTCAGACTCCCAAGTACCCAAAGTTCTTATTATAGGCTACGCTTTATGCAAAGTGCCTTTACATAAGTTATTACAAAGGCCTATAATTTACTATTACTATGAAATTTTGTAAATGACCTTACTGCAAAAGGATATTAAGTCAATTAAATATTAGACACACAGCTTCTAAACTAAAGACAAAATTTTAACCTACACAGTAATTCTTCAGAAATAGTATCACTAGACACTTGGAATTTACATGATTAAAACAGCTAAATGTAGAACAAAGTGAATTATGACTGTCAAATATATAATTTCCCATCTTTCTTAATATACATATGCCATATGATGAAAAAGCTAAGTAAAAAGACAAACTATAGGTTGGGAGAAGGTATTTGCATGTCTCATATCCAGAAAAGGACTTATATTCAGAACATATGCAAACTCCCAAAATTCATTCATGAGAAATAAAGAAACAATAAAAATGTGAGCCAAAGTGTGAGTACATATCTCATGAAGGAAGATGAAGCGATAGTACATGAAGTATATGGATGGTACGTAGTACCTGTCTGCCATACACATCGATGTAGAAAGATATATAAGCTTGTTAGTGATTGGGGAATTGTGAGTTAAGTCCATAATGAGATAATATCACATGCTAATTAGAATAGCTAAAGCAATATAAAATGAAGCTGACAACATAGAATACTACCAACTTCTGGCAAGGATATAAAGAAATTGGAGGTCATACTTTTTAATACATTTCTTTGTGCATTATAATTTCACATCATAGTGTACTTCATAGTGATAGTGACATCCATGCACACAGCACTTGGTGAGCTTTCCCCTTGCTCCCCTCCACTAACCCCCTTCCCATACACGATATTGAGATTAGCATTGGTATTCTCATATAGGTATGTAATATCAATGGAAGTTTTCCTTCATTCATTCTCCCTGCTCCACTCCACCTTCCCATAAACCACCTCCCTTGCTCTCCAGTGGGGTTTCTCCTTCATTATCTGAAGTCCCTCTTGTGTCTCCTAGCTTCTGCATATGACAGAAAACATATGACCTTTCACTTTGTGTGGTTGGCTCTTCTCACTTAAAATAATGTTCTCCGGTTCCATCCATTTTCCTGCATATGACATAATTTCGTTCTTCTTTATTGCTGAGTGGAATCCCATTGTGTGTATACACCATAATTTTGTAATCATTTCATCTTTTGATGAACACCTATGCTTATCCCATAATTTGGCTATTGTGAATTGTGCTGATATAAACATGGATATGCATGTATTACTATAATATTTTGAGCCCTTTGGAAAGATACCCAGGAGTGGTATACCTGAATCATATGGTGAATTCATGCCCAGTTTTCTGAGGAATCTCCACACTGATCTCCATAGTGACTGTACTAATTTGCAATCCCACCAACAGTGTAAGAGTTCCTATTTCCCCACATCCTCACCAGTGTTTATTATTGTTTGACTTCTTGATGATTGTCATTCCAATTGGGGTTAGATAGAATCTCAGTGTACTTTTCATTTGCATCCCCCTAATTGCTAATGATATTAAACATGTTTTCATATATTTATTGGCCATTTGTATTTCTTCTTTTGTGAAGTGTCTAGTTCGGGTGCCCATTTCTTGTTTGGGTTTTTTTTTTAGTGTTAAGTCTTTGAAGTACATTGTATATTCTAAATATTAGTACTCTCTCTGAAAAATAACTGGCAAAGATCTCCCATTGCATAGACTCTCTCTTTAGACTCTTGATAGTTTCCTTGATGAACAGAAATTTGTTAGTTTAATAAAATACCACTTATTAATCCTTGTTTTAATCTATTGTACCTTGGAGCAATAAGGCAAGAGAAAGAAATTAAAGGAATATAAATAGGAGAACTGAAATTATCTCTATTTGCAGATGGCATGATCCTGTACTGGGAAAACCCAGAAAACTCAACCAAAAGACTTCTAGAGCTGATTCACAAATTCAACAAAGTAGTGGGAGACAAAAATCAATCTAAAAAATCAGTAGCTTTTCTATATGCCAACTATTATTTCACTGAAAAAGAAAACCAGAAAACAATTACATTCACAATAACCTCAAAAACAATAAAATACCTGGGAATATATATAACTAAGGAGGTAAAAGGCCTCTAATATAAAAATTATAAAACACTAAAGAAATAAATTGAAGATCTTAGAAGATGGAAAGATCTCCCATACTCTTGAATAGGCAGAATAAATAGTATCAAAATGCCCATTCTACCAAAAGTGATCTACAGAGTCAATGCAATCCCTATCAAAATACCAATTTCATTCTTCACAGAGCTAGAAAAATCAGTCTTAAATTTTATATGGAAAAACAAAAGACTCAGAATAGCAAAAGCAATTCTCAGCAATAAGAACCATGCAGAAGGCATCACAATATCTTACTTCAAATTATAATAGAGCTATAGGAATAAAAACAACATGGTATTGGCACAAAAACAGGCACATAGACCAATGGAACAGAATAGAAGACAGAAACAAACCCACACACCTATAGCCAATTGATTTTTCACAAAGATGCCAAAAACATACAATGGAGATAAGACAGCCTTTTCAACAAATGGTGTTGGGAAAGCTGGTTATTTATATGTAAAAAAAAATGGAATTAAATCCTTTCCTCTCACCCTGAAGAAGAATCAACTCAAGATGGATCAAAGACCTAGAAATTGAAATTACTAGAAGAGGGCATAGTCTCCAACCTATAGGCACAGGTAGAAATCATATATTTTGATTAGCATAGAAAATGGTGCATCCAGATTGAAAATCAGTTGACAGTTGCTTAAAAGTTAAACACTCAGCCAGGCATGGTGGCACACGCTTGTAATCCCAGTACTTGGAAGGGTGAGCCTCAGCAACTTAGTGAGGACCTCTGCAACTTAGTGAGACCCTGTTTCCAAATAAAAGAATAAAATAGGTCTGGGGGTATAGCTCAGAGGTAGAATGCCCCTGGTTCCCATCCCCAGTACCACACACACACACACACACACACACACGAAGTTAAACATGAACTTACCATAGGACTCAGTAATAACACCTAGGAAAGCAAAAAGTCATGTCCCACAAATACCTTTATATGAATGCTTATAGAACCATTACTTAATCACCAAAAGCTGTAGGTAAGCAAAATGTCCCTCAAGAAATTAATGGATAAACTAACTGTAGTACATCCATTCAATGGACTACTATTCAGTCATTAAAAAAATGTGTAAAATAAGCCAGGCATAGTGGTGCCATCCGAGTCTCAGACAGGACAGTTCAAAGCCAGCCTCAGCAACTTAGCAAGGCTCTCAGGAACCCAGGGTTACCTGTTTAAAAATAAAAAAATAAAATAAGGTTGGGGTGTAGTTTTGAGGCAGAATACCCCTAGGTTCAATCCCAAGCACCACACACACAAAAAAAGTATAAAATATTGACAAAAATCAATGACATGATAGAATTACACATTACATAATGCTAGGTTTAAAAAGCTAATTTAGAAAAGGTTTAATGCAGTATGATTCTATTACTATAAATTCTTTTAAAAAGACAACTCTCTAGAGATGGATTGTTGCCAGAGGTTATGGATGAAAGGAGGGTTTGACTACAGAGTGGCAGCACGAGGGGATATTTGGGGTGAAGAACTTTTTCAGTGTTCCAATTATGGTGATGGACACATGAATCTCTGCATGTATTGAAACTCAGAACTGCACATCACTACAAACAAAAAAGAAATACATTAGTTTACACTAAACATGAAAAGAAAACCATTTTAAGGAAATGAGTCTGAAATTAATGTATATTTAAAGTGCAAAACATTGGTCTATATTTATGAAGGCTATTTTTACTAGAAAATATATATATGTAAATTTAAAGTTTATGCTTTACATATGACAGGATAGGCATGGTATTCTGCATTAGCTCTCATAGTTCTAATTTAGTTTATGTCAAAATTAACGTGTTTTGGAAAGAAAAAATTGCACAGATGTCACTTTCCTCAAAAGCAAGCAAATTATGAATGTAAATAATGCACTGTTTTGGTTTTGAGCTTCCAGAATCACTTGGAATCTGAGATATTGAAATGTCAACAGATTTGAGAACATTTTCTGCCATAAATAGAGATGAATAGCCACTTATTTGTATCTTGTATTTCTTACTAAAAATCTTTACAAATAAAATTTTACAGTTTTCAGTATCTGTGATTATAGTGCCATTGAAAAGTGATAGACCAAACATGAGCATTAGATTTATGGCAAATATATTATTTTATAATCATTGGTATGTTATTACACAGGAATACAGAAACAAATAAAATTAGAACATACTTGTATAATAATTCTGAAGACTTCTGTATAAAATGCTAATTTGAGGATAAATGTGTGCTCTCTATGATATATTCATTAAAATGGTTTTGTAGACATACTTCATGCACATATCTGGTTAAACATGTAGACAGCACATTGAAGAATCAAGGCAACACACATCAGTTACATGACCAGATATCATTATCCTTCTGAAAACAACTAAACTCTTAAAGAAATAATCAATTTAACACAAACATCTAGTGGATTATAAAGAGTACATCCTTTACTGTTGCTAAGGATTTCCAGCCATCAGAAATCCAAGTACATTCATCTATGAATACATTACAGTACCCTATAACTATCATAGCTGATAGCTAAATTTTCTCCTTGCATATAGATTTTAATATTTGAAATGGTACCAATGAAAAAGTTAATTTTCTAAAAAATATTTCAATTAGATATCCACATGCAAATAATCCTAGGGTGCATTTCATTTTAATGATTGGAATACTTTTTTACTTTTTAGCATAATAAAGTATTCTATTCCTCCTTACCATGAATGGAGAACTGATCATCCTAAATATATTGAAAGAACTCTAAGTAATTTGTTCAATATTTTCTCAACTCCCAAAATCAGATGAGAAAAATCAAACAATATTGTAAAGTGACTATTACACTGACTCTGGCATGTCCCCAAGGGCTCATGTGTTGAAGGCTTGGTCCTCGATGGCTGGTCCTAACAGAAGGTGATGGAAACTTGAGGATGGTAGGCCTAGTTGGAAGAAGGTCACTAAGGGCCTGCCCTTCACGCATATATTGGGACCCTGGCCCCTTGCTCTCCCTCAGGTGCCAGGCTGCTGTGTTCCCTGCCATGATGGGCTGCCTTGTCAAAGGCCCAAAACAATGGGACCAAGTGACCATGGTCTAAAACCTCTGAAATCATGAGCCAAAATAAATGTTTTCCTATAAGTTGATTTTCTCAGCTACTGTTTCCCAGAAGCAAAAAACTAATGAACACAATACCCTTTTAGGTTAAGTTCAGATTTAGATTTATTTTGTGTAAAAATATTTCATACTTAGTAATGACATAGTGCTTCAAAATTTAGGAAAAATTTTCTGTACACTCATAGTTCAGCAATTATTTTTAGGAAAGGGTTACAGAATAGTGGTCAAGAGGGAGACAGTGCTTGTAGCTTTGTTCTTCTAAGTTACAAATATATGGCTGTAAATATATATATAAAGCTCTGAGTCTCAGGTTCTTTGTATTTTTTAATTTTTAAATTCTTTTAGGTTCTTCATATATAAAGGAGACATGATAATCCTATATATTTCATAAGAATTATATAAAAAATGGCCGGGCGTGGTGGTGCATGCTTGTAATCCCAGTACTTTGGGAGGTGGAGACCGGAGGATCCGGGTTCGTGGCCAGCCTCTCTCTCTCTCTTTCTCTCTTCCTCTCTCTCTCTCTCTCTACCTAGTGAGGCCCTCCGCAACTTCGTGAGACCCGGTTTCAAAATAAAGTATAAAAAAATAGGGCCAGGGGTGTAGCACGGAGATAGAACGCCCCTGGGTTCAATCCCTGGTACCGCAAAAAAAAAAAAAAGAATTATATAAAAAATGGATAGGTGGTTTAGAGTAGTACATGAAATAAAAGTATGCTTTTGGGATAAATATCAAGTTGTATTCCAAATGAGAATTCAAAGAAACATCATAAATATATAAGAATGCTAGAAAGTGAGTATATCAGCTCTGAATTCTGTATCTGTTTTCAAGCACTTTTATTTTTTCTTCAGGAATCATAACACTAGTTTCAGATAAGTAATAAAATTTGAAAACCACAGCTTTACATGGTTGTTCTCTGTCTTTGGTTATGAATGTTAACACTTTTTAATATTCCAGAATAGCAGCCTTAAAACAAAAATAATAATAAAAATACTTGCAAGCACATTCAGCTCTCAAATCTGATTTCCAGAAGCTTTTAATGACCTTTCTGATAATATTTTGGTTATGTTTGACCTATGAGAAAAATGACCATTCAACTATCTAGTCATTAGGTATTCCAAAGTAGGGAAAATGTATTTAGAATGTTTTTTCTTTAATTTTTGCATCCCCATGGTAATTATGTATTCTGAATTTTGAGAAATATATTAAATGCTAGAAATATTTTTTCATGTACTTAAGACAAATTGCCATTTAACCTAGTATTTGCAATAGAAGTGTCTTTTTAATTTTTATTGATGCATGGTAATCATACATCATGATAAAGCTCAAAGCAATAGAGACATATGTGCGTACATCACGTGGTAAGCTTCTCCCTGGATGTCACCCGGCTCCCCCCTTCCTTCTACACAATATTGGCTTTGATAGTTTTGTGTATGTTCATTATGTCCATTAAAGTGTTCCCTTCATCGTATCTCACTCCTCCCACCTGTCTTGCTTCCTTCGTTCCTCTCTATCACTCCACTGGGCTTTCTCCTCCTTTGTCTGGAGTCCTTTTATATCTGAATTTCCCCCTAGTTTTCACACATGAGAAAGAACATATGATCCTTCATTTTTTTTTTGTGACTGGATGATCTCACTTAACATAATATTCTCTAATTCCATCCATTTTCCTGCAAATGACATAATTTTGTACTTCTTTACAGCTGAGAAGATTCCATTGTGTGTACACTGCCTAATTTTGTAATCCATTCATCTGTAGATGAACACTTAGGCTGGTTCCATAGTTTGCCTATTGTGAATTGTGCAATATGCATATATAAAACTAGTTTCATATTTCTCCCTAATTCAGGTTTCAATCAGATTTATAGAATATTTATACTTATCACATTATAGTTATACTTATAAGTGAGTTCCAGATTTCAGTTAAACTAGTGATTAAGAGAACAAGATGTAGAGCTTTTGGCTGATGTCCAAGTCTGCCCTTCACAATTCAAATCAATGGCTTTGAAAACTCAAATTGTCTAAAATCCTATAAAGACAATACAGAGATAGTGACTGTCCCTTAATACAGGGTAAGGCAAGCATGTTTCATTCTTCATATCTTTCCAGGACTCCTTGCTTGCTTGCTTTCTGTGTCAACTAAGAGAGTTGCTAGGTTTTGTTATTCTGGTGGTGACTATTACTGTTTTTCCTACTGTCAGTTCTCAAATTACCTGGGCAGGCTCACAGTGAAAATCTGTTAGAATTCTGTAACTACTATAATCTTTCTCAATGGTTCCTTTTGTACCTTTAGTCAAGTCATTACCATATTTTCTTCTTCCCAGAGAGACCAACTTGTCTTCATTCATGGCTCTTTGCCTTACAACATTTGTCTGAAGTCATAGTCAGACCTCAGCAATGCCCTTCATTCTTGCCTTCTTGCCCAGGCTTTTTCTTTCTTTCTTTTTTTTTTATAGAAAAAGTTGTCTTTCTTAGAGAACTGCATTATGTCTTCAAATTTTCTATCAAGTAAATGGAAAGCCTTTCTGGAATCTACCCAGTTCGTAAGCCAAACACGCTTGGCTTGGGTTTTATTATCCCTTCAGTAAAACTCCATTTTGGGGGATGAATCTCAGTGTTTAGTATCTATATTGAGCCACATGCCCCTTACTATGAGTCTGTTAAGCACCATTAACCTAGTTCCAGAGAGATCAGGAATATATTACATGATTATCACTTCCTAACATTGTCTGCAATGGATGGATGCAAAACAACCTTGATTCCACACCTGCTAACCCATGATCCAGAGTATTGCCTTGTTCTTTTTCCAACATTTGGTTTATTCCAGGTGGGGAATACTGACAAAAAAATAATAACAACACCATAGGAAATTATGCACCTACTTTGACTTTTCCAGTGTCAGTGGGAGAGGCAGCAAGTCCAAAATACTCAGAAATTCTTAAGCATACAGATTCAGATTATCTTTTTAGTACATTTATGGCAACCTTTTATGCCACATGGGTCCCTTCCATATTTTTCTGTAGACCGTCATGAAAGAAAGAGCTAACTCATCTATTTGTGAATTTACATTATTCATACGTTAAAACATTCCCATTCTGAGAAACTAAATCATTCCTGATTATTAACATTTCTGGTGGTTATGAGAAACAAGTATAATAATTCTCTGAATTAAGAAAAAATCCTGATACAGATATTTATGAATTACCACATGTAAATTTAATTATGATCTAATGACAATTCAATAATCACAAAATAGCACAGGTTATTGTGTATGGGAATCATTGCAACCAATAAAGAGGACATTGTTGGTGCCTAAATCCTAAAAACCATTTATTTTAAAAAATATAATATAAAATAATCATGGAGGTCCCAAGGAAAGAAATATTCAATTTTTGACAAAATGCAAAAATAGAACAAATTATGATGACTGGGAAGGAGAAAAAATGTATGTGACTCTGAATATGAAAATTAATTCAGAAACAAAATCAATCTGGCTTAAAGACCAGATTGGTCACAAAGAAATAAAAATATTTTGTTTTGAAGATATAGTTTAAAACATTACCTAGAATAAAATGAGAATATATGAAATCTAAAAGAACAAGTGAATGAGAATAACAATCGACTATAAAAGACTGAAAAGGGTAGAGAGTCAATGAAATATTCTGAGAATTTTCCAGACCTAATAAAAAATATAAATCTACAACAAAAAGAGTCTACACTATAAAAAATGACTGTTTTATATACAGGTTACAGGTAAAACTGTAGCAAAACAAAACCAAGATTATTATATTAAAATCAATCAGGAAGAAAAGGAAGATTCACCACAAAAATAAATTGATGTGATTGTTTAAACGTTTTGAAAAAGCAATAATGTAAGATAAAAATAAGGAAAAATAACTTCAATTAGAGATAGAGGCACAAACCTGTAATCAATAAAGTAGGAAATATAGCTTTCTTATATTTTTTCTTTCCAAGACTCCCATAAGTGATGAATAATGAATTATAGAAACTGCATGTTTTGCTCTTTTTTAGATCTGATTACCAGTTCTCACCATGATGATGATATGATACTCACTATGTTTATTCTGGCTTTTGAGCATTTTCAGATGGGACACATCTGTGTTTCAAAGTCTTGGTTTCAAAATAACATTGTTAACCCTCAAGGAGATTGCAGGTGTGTTTTAATACTGATACAGATTTATGTCAGTCATAGAGTGCCGGAGATAACTAGAACCGTCTGGGCAATCTCCTTTGGACATAAGCAGAGTTAGCTTCTTACCCTGACACACTGTAATAATTCTACAAATAATATTTGCCAAAAGTTGAGATAATTGAGAAGAACGATACTAGATCATTATGCACACACACAAACACACACACACACACACACACATATGTGGAAACACTGTACTAGACCATTATATAATATGATGCACACACATACACACACACACACCCACACATATATGCGGAAACACTGTACTAAACCATTATATAATATGATACACACACACACACACACACACACACACACACACACACACACAAGCTACTTACCAGAATTTCTGACATCAGGAATACTATTGTATTGTATTTGTAATGCTGCTTCAAGCATTTTTGACTGTGAGAGAGTAGAAACAATTTTTTCAAAGAATCTGGCATTCCGTACTCTAATCTATTCTTCACAACAAGTGAAAGAAATAAGAATCTCCAAAAACATGCTTAGAAGTAGCTTAATGAGTCATTCATAGTTGATTTAGATTGACTTTTTTATTGGTGCTTTGTAATCATGCATATTGATGAAGTTCAGGGTGAGAGAAGCATACATGCACACAGCACTCATTGAGCCCTCCCCCAGTTCCCACCCCACTCCCTCTCCCTCCCCACCTTCCCATGCTTAACACAGTGATTGGCTTTGATAAGTTTGTGTATGTACATCATGTCCATTGAGGTGTTTCCCTCTTCTCCCTCCTATCTTCCTCACTTAGGGTCCCTCCTTCACTCTACTAAGGTTCCTCCTCCTGTGTCTGGAGTCCCTCCTGTGTCCCAGTTTCTCCCTAACTTCTGCATATGTGGGAGAGCATCCAACCCTTCACTTTTTGTGATTGACTGATCTCAGCATAATATTCTCCAGTTTCATCCATTTCCCTTAAAATGCCATAATTTTGTTCTTCTTTATGGCTGAGTAGAATTCCACTGTGCATATATATCCCATAATTTTGTAATCCATTCATCTGCTGATGGACATCTCAGCTGGTTTGGCAATTATGAATTGTACAGCTATAAACATAGATATGCATGTATTACTATGGTAGTCTGGTTTATAGCTGGGTCATTCCCTTTCTTCTGAGAATTCTCTACATTGTTTTCCAAGAAAGTTGCACTAATTTGCAATCCCACCAACAGTGTATCAGAATTCCTACTTCTCCACATCCTCGCCAACTTTTATTATTGTTTGTGTTTTTAGCAATTGCCATTCTAATTGGGGTTAGGTGAAATCTCAGTGTAGTTTTGATTTGCATCTCTCTGATTGCTAATGGTGTTGAACATTTTTTTTTTTTTTTGCTTTTTGGTGGTGAGTTTCTTGAGTTTTTTGCATATTCTAGATATTAGCCCTCTATCAGAGGAATAGCTGACAAAGATCTTCTCCCATTCTGTCAGCTCTCTCTTGAGGTTCTTGCTAGTTTCCTTTGCTGCACAGAAGCTCTTCGGTTTAATGCAATCCCACGTATTAATCCTCATTTTAATTTCTTGTGCCTTTGGGGTATTGTTGGGGAATTTTTTACCCATGACTATATGTTGGAGTGTTGATCCTATGCCCTCTTTATGAACTTCAATTCTTGTGTGTGTGTGTGTATGTGTGTGTGTGTGTGTGTGTGTGTGTGTGTGTGTGTGTGTGTTATTGGGGATTGAATGCAGGGGTGTCCTACATCTAAACTACACCCAAGATCTTTTTATTTATGTATTTATTTTATTTTATACTTTGAAACATGATCTCACTAAGTTACAATGCACTGGCCTCAAACTTGCAATTCCCCAGTTTCATCCTCCTGAATGTTGGGATTACAGATGTGAGCCACCATATCCAGCCATGAACTTTAATTATATGTTGAGGTAAAATTCTATAATAAGTATCATTTCTTTGTGTGTGTGTGTGTGTGTGTGTGTGTGTGTGGTAATGGGGATTGAACCCAGAGTCATTCTACCTCTGAGCTACACCCCCAACTATACTTTATTTTTTTATCATGAAACAGGGACTCACTGAGTTTTGGATGTCCTCACTAAATTGCTGAGGCTGGCCACAAAACTGAGATCCTCCTGTCTCAGCCTCCCAAGCCTGGGATTACAAGCATGTGCCACCATGCATGGCCTAAATATCACTTCTATAGAAAGTCAATATGTATTATCAATCTCATATTTACCCTTCATTTAATTTTCACTACTTCTTTCACTTCCATATTTTTATCAAAATAGGTTGTTTCTTCTGAAAAGTAGCATTTATTTGTTCTCCTAGTAACTATTATATTTATTCCCTGTCCTTGTGCTACATGAGCCTTGTGGAAAGAAGCAAGGGACACTTGATAAATGTTGGTGGCATGACATTATTAGATTAATCTATGAAGATGTTGAAGTTTGAAAAATTTTTGCAGACCTCCTATAATCTTGTTTTACAGATTCCTACCAAGCATTCCATTATTCTTCCATGATCTTTAATTGAACTCTTATTTAAAACTGAATCTTCCTTCCTTATAATGCCTAAGAACAGGATGGCATTTCAAAATTTAAAAATTTCAATCTATAATTCACTACAATTTTCCTGAAATAAGCTTATCCAAAAATAATCGGCTGCTTTCTGAAACACCCTATTCTGAAATGACATTTTTATATTTCCTGTTACACAAAAACTTAAGTTTGACTGTGCCCTGTATTCTGCTCCCACCACTCCCAACTAATACACTTGAAAATTCTGTTGAGTAATTGTAGAGTTGCTTCCTGATTTAATTTTTCAGATTGCCTCAAGCCTAAATGTATGGAGACTTCATTTCAAGTGTATTAATAACCAAGAGAGTGTGGTTTATGAACAAAAAATGTCTTATTTTTGTGTGTTCTGATTTTCAGGAAAGGTATGTTAACTCTCAATGTGTGTCTCTCTTAAAGTGAATAAAATGTATGAGGAATCTACTGGACATAAACTTCCATGAATAAGAGTAGTAGTAGCTAGAGTTGGATAGGATCATATATGAAAAAATAACAGTTTGAGTTATACTTTACATTTCTTGTAAAGAACAGCATTTTTTTTCTTTTCCTTCCCTAATGAGATATAAAGACAATTTAATTAATTAATTAATTAATTTACTTATTTATTTTGTACTGGGGATTGACCCCAGGGGCATTCTACCTCTGAGCTACACCCCCAGCCCTATTTTTATTCTTTACATAAATATATAATAAGACCATAAATACATAATAAGACCAAAAATACATAATAAGACCAAAATACATAAATACATAAATACATAATAAGACCAAAGCCAACATCATATTGAATGGGGAAAAACTCTGAGAATTCCCTTTAAAATTAGGAACAAGATAAGAATGCCCACGATCACTACTCCTTTTCAATATAGCACTCAAGACCCTAGCCAGAGTGATAAGGCATGAGAAGAAAATCAAAGAAATGCAAATGGAAAAGAAGAACTGAAATTTTCCCTATTATCAGATGACATGATCCTATACTTAGAAGACCCAAAACATCCAACCAAAAGACTTCTAGAACTGATTAACAATTTTAGAAAGTTAGTGGAATACAAAATCAATCTAAAAAATGGACACAATGTAAATAAGTCTTATAAATTAATGTGTTATTTTTCTTACATACTTATCACTTTTGCGTGGTGAGAAAACTTCATATTATGTATCTTGGTAATTTTCAATTAAGCCATACATTGTTATTCACCAGAATTATCATATTTTACGACAGATCTCTTGAATTTAATCTTTGTGGCTACCTGCAATCTTTTTCCTCTTTACCAATATTTACTCATACAACTCCCCTACACTCTGCCCCTGATAACCACCATTCTACTCTAAGGTAGAATTCTTTTCTTTGTCACATTACAGTGAGCTCAGAGGTAGAATGCCTCTGGGTTCAATCCCCAGTACCATAAAAAAAAATCTAATTCAATTGATACAAACTGTTTCTGGTCCCCGGAGACCTGTGCTAATGTGATTTCTCCCTCTTCTAATGAATAAATGATTCTAATTTTAAACTATTTTATAGCTCATAGTTTTCTATCATTATATTTGTGCCAATTTCTTATTAACTTCTTCAGATTTTTAATTCTTGGAAAAATCATATCTAAATAGTATTTATATTTATTATACCACATATGGTGGATAGCAAACAAATTCATGTAATTTTCATGTTTGTAGTTAAGTATAGAAATGAAATTGAAACATAAATTAATATATGAATATATTTAGCAATAAAAATGGGCTATTTTGAAACTTGTGATAAATAAGTAAATAGTGTATCTACTTGATAAGCATGATAAGGCAAACTGGCCATAATTTTAAGCAAATCCAAGGGAAGCATGTTTGTATTCTCTCATTTATATCTGTTTTCAGATTAATATAGAAAAATGGAAGCATCAAGATTTATCATGATCAAATTGACTTTGTAGTACACATTGAATTTCAAGCACTAAAACAGAAAATTATACTATTTCCATAGTGATGAGTAAATAAAAAACTATTTTTCATGAACTATAGATAACAATAATGAAGTTTATTTTTAGTTACTTGTTTGGCTCATTAATAGAGACCAGTCTGACTTGTTCATGTAACACATTAGACATTTGTTGAGAACTCTTACATGTCAGCCAGTGAAAACTAAGAGAGAAATCATCTGTAAATATTAGTGATTTTCTAGAAATAGAAATCCTCTCTTGTTTTGTTTTATTGTGAACATTGAATTGTTTTAAAAAATAACTTTACTCTGATTCTGTATATCTGGAAATGGACTTCACAAAAAAAAAATGTTATAACAAAGCCAAAGGGGGTATAGCCAACCTACAGTGTGGTTCTGGGACTAGAAAATTCAAGCTGAGTTTATGTCTATTATCTTTTTTATTTCTTTTTTTCTGTGGAAATCTGGAAAATCAAAAAGTATTTTACAATTAAATACATCAAAGACTTCTTTGGTAAACAGCCAGAGGCGATTCTCTTGGCTGGCAGCATTCATAAGTCGCAGTCTGAAGATACAGTAGTGAAAACATCTGTCTTTACTGTTTTCTAACCTTAACCTCAAGCCTCCAACTTTCTGGCTGAAGGAACTCAGTCTGAATAACCACACTGAACAAGCTCATATTTATTGGTTTGTTTGCTTGTTTATTGGTACTGGGAAATCGAACCCAGGGTTGCTCTACCTCTGAGCTACACCCCCAGCCCTCTTTATTTTTTAATTTTGAAACAGGGTCTCACTATATTGTGGAGGGCCCCACTAACTTGATGAGGCTGGCCACAAACCTGCGATCTTCCTGTCTCAGCCTCCCAAATACTGGGATTACAAGTGTGTGCCACCAAGCCCAGCTAAGCTCAGGGTATTTATAGAGAAAGCTCTACTTATCACTGTCAATAATACATTCCCTTTTCCACCAACATCTTCATTATGTGGTACCCCCTCCTCTTTCTCTTACCATTCTATCTATTGTGCTAAGTTTTCCTTAATATTATGCAATTATATGAAAAACTTTCAATAAATAGGTTAAAATAAAAAATAATTTCAATACTTTCTATCGCTTATAATTTTCTTTTATTTGACAATTCTATTTATTTTTCAGGCTTAGGATATAGAGTTAGAGTAAGGGTGTTGGAAATATTTAACTTTCTAATCTTTTTTAGCACAGTATATTGTTTTTATTCTCTTCACAGTTTAACTTTTATAAATGACATACTATTATCTGGCCATCTCGTAATCCTGTCTTCCTTATGTTTATATTTACTGAATTTTCTAAATTCTCTTCTCACATTTTGTTTGTTTTTGTTTTTGAGATACTGTGGATTGAACCCAGGGACATTGTACATCTTACCTTGGAGCTACACCTCCAGTCCTTTATAGTGTTTATTTTAAAACAGGGTCTTGCTAAGTTTCTGAGGCTGGCCTCTAACCTGTGATCCTCCTGTTCAGCTTCCCAAATACTGGGATTACAGGATTGTGCCACTGTGCCTGGCTTCACTTCCTATTTTTTAATTATATTATGTTTCATAATTTTCTGATTCATTGTGTGTTTTATAATTGCAAATGCTAGTTTAAAGGCAATATTAAAATACTTTTTTATATTTTTCACTCTTAGCTTAATATTTTCATTGTATATAAAATACCCAGGTTTATTGAGTAAAAATTTTTATCATTTTCTATGTTGTCTAATAATAATTTTTATATACGGCTTCTGACTTATTCCGCATCCTAAATGCTCTAAAATTTTATTGAAAGTTAGAAACATTTTTTGGATATTGTGATATATTTTATTAGCTTACAAAGTTTCTCATCACAAGATCAACTCTACTCTTAATTGAGAGGGATTCCATTTATTTCAGTAATTACTTCCTTTAAAAACAACCATGATTTTCAGAACTGTAATACTCTTTTTGGATTTAGGACTGTAGTATTTTGCTATGCTACTAATTTTATTATTTTTAATATGCTTTATTGGTGCCTTGTAATCACACATCATAATGAAGTTCAGAGTGATAGGGTCATAGATGCACATGGCAGTAGGTAAGCTTCCCCCTGGATGCCACACCACCTCCTCCTCTCCCCTGTACATGACATCAAGATTGGCATTGATGATTTTGTATATGTATATAGTGTCAATGGAAGTGTTTCCTTTTTCTGTATATAAAGTCAACAAGCTATTTATTTCCTTTCCAAATTCCTGTCCTTCAGCACTGTTGTCCCCTGTGGGCCACCTCTGATGCTGGGAAAATTGAAAAGTTATTTCAATTTCCAAGTAAAGTAGTCAGTGCTCTGTTGTACTAAATCTGTCTCCTTCTCTTTTTTTAGTATACTTTTATTGGTGCATTATAATTATACATTATAGTGAGGTTCAAAGTGATACAAACGTACATGTACACAACACTTGTGTTTCCTCATGGATCCCAGCCCACTCCCCTACCCTCCATACATGTTAGTGAGACTGCTAGTGATACCTTCATATATGGACATAGCATTATTTGAGCTGTTTCCTTCATCAAGCCTCCTTTTTTCCATACCACCCTGAACATACCCAATCTCATCTGACTCCTTTTCTCATTGTTTTTCTCTCTACATGGGGCTATTCTGAGGGTGGCATTTACTATGCCAATTGTCAGAAAGAGTCCACTATAATTTTCTTTCTTTCTTGACACTCTGATCTGTATGAGAGTGTAGTCTTAGAACTTTCTATCATTTGTATATAAATTGAAGTCGACTGAAATTCTCTGTCTCCTAGATTTTCTATAGAGGAGGAAAGGGGTGTGGTTTTACTTGGTGTCCTCATTGGATTTTTATAATTTTCAAGGATATGTGTAGAGATTTGTCTTTTGTCACTCCCCTCCTAGAAAAACACCTGTTTGTCATTGTTAGTTGTTCCAATATGGACAGGGATTCAGTAATTGTATTAAGTTAAAAATAATTTATGTAATAAAAATACAGTACAAAGTAAAAAGAATGAGAGGTAGATTGTTTCAATCCTTAATTATCGTCTTTAAAATGCCCTACTATACATGAGCATTTCTTGGTTATATACGAAACATTTATATCTCATATATAACATGATATATTTTGTATGAACATTATATTTATACCACCTAACTTGTTTTATAGATAAGTAATATATATTACCTAGTGTTCTGAATAGCAACTGATATTTTTCATTCTGAGAAGTAATTGATGAGTTCTTTCTTTTGCTTTTAAGTACAAATGCAAATGATGTTTTTGATTCATTTTATATAAATGAAGTAGATTGTTTTTATAGTAACTATTTTTCATATGAAATATTGTTTTAGCATATCAATTTGTTAAGAAGAATAGATAAAATTATAATATGTAGCTTTCTCGCCTGAATTCTAGCAATTCCTCCTTCTCTGTCTATGACAAAAAAAGAAATATTTTGAGTTAACCAATATTAAATATTCTGAGTTTTTAAAAAGATTCACTAGTATACATACACACCAATCCTTTTGGCATATGCTTAATTTACCATAATCAAAGTAAATTTATATTGTTATAAGTGGGAGAACATAGTAAATTTTTAGCAATGACATTAGATATTCTTTGCATTCAAGGAAATATCATAATGTAAAGTAGAAAATATGTTCACTGAAGTAAAACATATTATATTATGAAACTCACATTATCAGTGCTTAAGGCCACAAATGGCACTACAATCCTTCATATGTTTCTGGAACTTCTAAATATAAAAGCCTAAATTGTACATATCTTTATCATTTATGAGATTCTATACACTAGCAAACATTCTGACATTTGATACTTAGAATGTAGTTTCAACATTTCTTAATTTTATCAATATTTTTAGGGAGCTAAGGCATAATTGGAACCCATGTCAAAAAACTTGAGCTCAAAATTCTTTACACCAATTTGCCATATACACACTTCAGTGATATACAGATAAAAATGTTCCTCCTTGGAAGTAAAAAAGGAAAAACCTGGACAACCATGGGAGTCCCTAATTTCCCTTGGAATCCCAATGTGGTTTTGAAAGTATCTTTTCTTTTTACAAGTATTGCTTCTCATATTAGCCAACTGCTTACACTAAAAAAAAAATAGCACAAAAGGACAAGGGAAGATAGGGCCAGGCAGAGTTCCTTTTCCTTCAGTCCTTCTTTATAAATCATAAACTAAAAGTAGACAGTATTGGTTGAACGTGTATCAAGGAGTGAAATAAAAATAATTGGGTTAGTTTTGTACAGTGTTTCCACTGCAGTGTAAGAATGAAATATGGTGTGTGTATATGAAGCACAATGTAAACTGCATAAATCTGGTGAGTCTGCATATAAGCTGAATACTGTCAAATCTGGATTAAAAACTGGCATTGCACAATAAAAAAAGTTCCCCCTTATTCCTATAGTTAATGTCCAACATCAAACCTGGAATAATATTTTATGAATTCATATATATACACATATATATATGGATAAACTTGTGCATATATAGATACATGTATATCCATACATATCCATATATTTGTCCCAAAGAGAAGACTGAGATTTGCAGTTCATATTATTTTTTCCATGTTCAGAAATCTGAGGAAAATATGATTGTGCTTTCTTCTCTATCATATATCCAACTTTAATCAAAATGCCTGATATTTAGCATTAAAAAGTCAAAAAATAATTAGGTAAGTAGATTTGTATAATTTTATAGTTAGTATTAGAAACTACATGTGTAAAATTTTAACATGTATTAATAGTTTTGAAGAGGAATAGAGATAAAAGGAAGAGTTGGTTTTAAGTTAGAAGGATGCAGCGACAGAACCCACATTTGAATCCATCACCACTCTGTTACTCTCCTGTTGAATGAATTAGACTACTTTAAATAGCCTATACCAGTAGAATCATATTCTGACACCTCTCTAATCTGCACCCAGTCAACTTGACCTACTTCCTGAAAGTGATCATCAGGTCCATTCTAAGAATCATATCATATCTGCCAATATGGAGTTGAGTATCAGACACTTTTTGGAAACTTGATTCTTTAAAGGCGCCGTGAAAAATGGTTTCAGCTAATTGCCAAAATTAACCAACTGGATAGAGATGTAAGGTAATAGCTCTCAGGTCATATATCCCATTTTATCATATTACTGTGTGATAAAGGGTTTGGATTCCAGTCTCAAATCAGGGAATACACTGAAGCTCCTTCAACTCTGGAGCTAAGAAGTTGATAGCCCATGTCAAGTTAGTTCACAATGTAGAGTATAAAATGTAGGTACAATAGATAAAGTATTTAAAGCCTATAAGTAGAATGGACTACTCAGAACTTTCACACTGTGATTACTCTGGTCTCTTTGGAGTTCCCCAGTGGTGTTCCAGCAGGTAAAATATGGAATAATTTCTATAAAGCACTTAGAGTTCTGTTAAAATATACATAGAAATTTAAGTAAAATTTTATCTTTCTAACAAAAAATAGTATTTTTTCTAATTTATAAAGTCTTCTCTTTATTCTTAGAGTATAGACATAGAATTTTTTACTGTGGGAATCATTTAACTTTTCTTTTATACTTCTTTTCTTAAATGCTAAATGGAGTTTCCCAGGCAAAGGCTTTCTTTTGCTGTCAATAACTGGCTCCCAGTTAGATTCAGGCTCAAAGCATTTGAATTGACTGTCAGAGTGTAAGATTCCCGGCAGCCTTATCTTTTATATATTCTCTATCTCTTTGTGGAAAAGCAATACACCACAGTTAGAAGGAGCCTTCAGGGTCAAATGCTTATGTTCTATTAAAGATTGAACGATATATATTCACTACTTATAAAGCATTTATAATATCTTTTATTCCTTCTTACCATTAATAATATTGGACTTAACTATCATTAAAATAAAAATACATTAACTAAGGAGTATTTGTCTATCATATAGTTGTTGAGCCTGTTTCCTAGTTCATTACATATTTGAAAACATATTTTAAAAGTAAGATAATGTGAAACACATGGTGTAGTATAAGGACAGAGTTATTTTCCAATACATACTTTCTCCCCTCAGTCTTCCAATTTTATAGATGACATATAAAGCTAGAAAAAATCTTTTTAATAGAATCAATCAATCAATTCACAATGTTCCCTTGTAACCAAGACTATTTATCGAATACCAATTAAAAATAGCTAACATATGAAACACAGACAGCATAGATTACATACTGGATTCTTTAACCTTGCAAAAGTAGTTCATAACAAGAAATACAAATTAAAATATAAATCATAAAAGAACATTTATATGCCTTAAAAGTAAACTGAGCATAAATGAAAAAGCAAATAAATATTGACAAATTCTTTAACTTTTATCCAAAGGCCCTATGTTTCAAGCCTAAACAGAGAAATAAGTACTACTTTAAAATGACATGTTGCTAAATTTGTATTCTTAGACCATTAAATTTAGGACATGGAGCCAACTGGAAGAAATATAGTAAGAAGAAATTGATATACAAAATTGATAGGTAGATTTTATCTAAGAGGAATGAATATCTAACAGAGAAGCAATGAAACAAATTGGTAGTGTGCTTAAATTACTTCATAAGAAGAGATACACCTTCAAGATATGTTACAACTTTGGAGAAAAGTTTTAAAAAATTTAATTTTATAAAATAACAACTTGTCTGGCAAGTTTATATAATGCAAAATTAGAAGGAATATTTCAAAGCTGGGCGTGGTGGCGCACGCTTGTAATCCCAGTACTTTGGGAGGCGGAGACCGGAGGATCCGGGTTCGCGGCCAGCCTCAGCTCTCTCTCTCTCTCTCTCTCTCTATTTAGTGAGGCCCTCTGCAACTTCGTGAGACCCAGTTTCAAAATA